>VZRS01014792.1:178-59033 GCA_013398055.1 Ifrita kowaldi
CGGGTCAAACACACCCCGCACTCCGGTTCTGAACGCAACAAGCGGAGTTCCCGTCCCTGTTCGCTGCTGTCTTCCGAAGGACAATTCGGAAACTCTGAACGGCTTGGTCTGGGACTACAGTAAAACCGGGTTTTTCGCCCCTGCTGCCCTCCTGTGCCTTGCTGTGAGTGTTTCCAGCTTCCCCAAAGTTCTCTCTGAGGCAGCCCGTTGGTATTTCTTTGTTTGCTCTCTCCTGCCTTAATGTTGACTGAAACTTGAAACGTCCCCGCTGTGCTTTCTGGCTTAATTGTTCTTTCCCTCTGTTTGCATGCAGATGAATTATTTACCTCTGTGCCTTGCATTGGGTTGTGTTTGTCCAGGTGGAGGTAGGTGAGGGCTTGGTGCCCTTCTCTGGGGCTGAAATACTGCAACAAAAGTGAATGATGTGAGAAGGTGCTCAGCTGAGGCTGAAATGAGCTATAAAGCTCCTTAAGCTTTAGAATATTTAAATGCTGCTTCCACAAACCTAGAAAAAGAAGTGAGAATCAAAGAATCCCAGAATTGCTTGGGTTGGAAGGGACCTTAAAGCTCCTCTTGTACCACCCCCTGCCATGGGCAGGGTCACCTTCCACTATCCCAGGTTGCTCCAAGCCCCGTCCAACCTGGCCTTGGACATTTCCAGGGATGGGGTAGCTACAGCTGCTCTGGGCACCCTGTGTCAGGGTCTCCCCACCCTCACAGGGAAGAATTTCTTCCCAATATCCATCCAAGTCTCCTTGTTTAGTTTAAAATTGTGTCCTATCACTTTCTGCCTGCATAAAGAGTCACTCTCCTTTTTATAATCTTCTTTCAAGTATTGGAAGGCTGTAGTGAGATCTCCCAGGCGCCTTCTCCTTGTAATTGCTTCTTTATTGCTTAAAGAAACCTGGAATTGTACAGGAGTGAGTGTTAAACTTGAATTTTCTCGATGTTCCTGTTTTTCAAAGGCAAGTCCTGGGCAGAATCAGGTAAGGGGATTGATGAAGTTTCCCTAGTCCACTCTTGGTGGGTAAGGGATGTTCAGCTGAGTTAGTTTGATGTGCTATAGAAGTTGCAAGGGAGTGTAACTAGATTCCTCTCCCTGCTGTGATTTCCTCAGGAATGCCTAATGCTCTTCAAATAGACCTTTTAAATGAATCCAAATTGCTTTTAAGAGTAAACAACACCTAAATTGTAAACTTGCATGGTTTAAATTCCTATTTGTGAGACTGCAAAAAAGAGCCAGAATGAGGCCGATTGTGAGGGACGAGGCTGGCACAGTTACAACTGAAGCTGACTATCTGGACAGCGATGGCAACAAAACCCCTCTCTCATTCAGAGTAGGTTTAAACCTGTTCTTGCAAACAGTGCTGGGAAAGACTGCGCTGTTCTGTCCCAAGTCAAGGTGGTTTCAAATGTGTCAGTGTGTCCTTTCACAGGTGATGCTCTTATCAGATAATTTATCCGAGTGTTTTTGCAAGGAACATTTTCTTTCTGGATTACCAAGAAATGAGCTGTGTCTGAGGCACAGAGCATACTCAGGTCCTGGGAGATGGAGTGGGAGTCCTGTTGGGAGCACGGGGCAGTGCCACAAACAAGGGGAATGTGATTGCATCCTTGTTTCCATGCCGCTGGATCAGTGATCTGTGATTATACAGCCTTCTACTTCATTCAATCACTGGTTAATTTGATTTCCAGTTTAATTTGATGACAGTTTTGAGAGCCAAATCATTTGTATTTAAACAAATCGCTTCTATTTTGATCAAATTTCATTTTGTTTGGCATGTGTTGGAGCATTATATGTATTAAAAATTGCTGAGACTGCGGTTCCCGCAGGTTTATTAGCTGGTGATGAATATTCAGGTACAAGCTGTACAAAACCTATGTCTGGCCGGGGGTGGGGGGGACTTAAAGCAGAGCTGGGTTTTTCTGGCTGGTCTCAGTGATACAATGAGTGAAGAAAGCTGCCAATATCTTTGGGATCACTTGGATTACCTCAAAACATGTCATTTTTCAGGCAAAACTGGAACTTTGGGCTGCAGGGAAGCTAGTAGGGCTGTTGGGGGCAAAGATGTCATCTTGCTCCAGCATCCATTAAGGTGGGAGTGGAGATGCTCCAGGTCATTCATAATCAGTTCCCTAATTCTCTTTAACAGTGATTTTCTGCATACAAGTGCCATGTGGGTTTATTTTTGAGTGTAAGAATCCTTTTTTTTTTTGCTGGCAAGTTTGGAGCCCGTGGAAAACTAATGGATGTGCAACTGCAACAGCGTTGGGCCTTGGCTTTGTGTCGAGGGGAAAAAAGCCCTTTCAGAGATCTATTTTTATCAGTTAATTAGTCGCTCTTGCTGACGTGTCAGTGCTGTGGTGATAACTAGTCCCAATTCTTCCCTGCGCAGTGGGGTCATGGCTAGGCAAGGAATGCAGCAGCCAGCATGGCTGCTCATCCCCATGGCTGGGGATAGGTTAACTCCTTCCAAACTGTGCCCCTGAATCCAAGGGCAGATTCCACGTGAAGAGTTGGCATATAGATATACAGAGTTTTGTCAGTTTTCAGCAGAGGTGCTTTCCCAATGGTGACTGCTCTTAATTTTTTTTCTCTCCCTGGAGGACTTAGTGTGTCTCGGCAGGAGCTGAGGTGTGGAGGTTGCTGTGATTTGCCAATGGCTGGGTGACAGGCCTGGAATCAGAGGTAAAGGGCTGCAGATTTCCCAATTCTTGCTCTTATCTGCTGATTTTGAATGACTCAGGGCGATCTGTCAGGGTTGGAAGGTGACCAGGCAGAATGTCTAGCAGTGACACATTGGTATTTTGCTCCTTGTAGATGAGGAATTGCTGTTTTCCTGATTTCAAAATGACAAAGCCCTTAACCTGAAAATTCTTGTGTTGTTCATTCTATTGCTTGTGGTGTCACTTGTTTTTGATTCTCAGCTGTGCTGAGATAGAGAGGTGAGAAGCAGCTTTGGTCCTAGCTATACCCTGGTTGTCACTGCCTGAATTTCTTTGCTTATTGGTGACTCTCTGCTCTTTCTGCTGAGGATGGGATGGGGGAGGGAGGACTAATTATCTCCAGAGAGAGGCTTTAAATGCTATTAGCTAAAAGAACAGGCTTCATCTCCTAACTTGAATGAGTTGAGAGAAATAACATGAAGCACTGGTGGCAAAGATATGAAAATTGAGAGCAGTCCAAATGGTTTCTCTCTGTTGAACCCTGGAAATAGATTTATTATTTCTTTTCCCCCATCCTTTGGCTGGCAGCAGCTTTGGAGGAGTAGGGGAAGGGGTAAACAGATTGTTAACTTTATTCTTTTGTGTTTGTGCTTTTGGCATACTGATTCCAAAGCACAGTTAGGAATTGCTCACCTACCAGCTGCGTGGGGAAGTTCGGCAGTCGTGATGGGCAATTCATTATCAAGGACTAATTAGCCACAGCTGCTGAGTGTCATGGG
This sequence comes from Ifrita kowaldi, assembly GCA_013398055.1. Classification (NCBI taxonomy): domain Eukaryota; kingdom Metazoa; phylum Chordata; class Aves; order Passeriformes; family Cinclosomatidae; genus Ifrita; species Ifrita kowaldi. The sequence goes on from VZRS01014792.1 coordinate 3,625, forward strand.
GCAAAACAAGGTGCATGCTGATGAGGTCGGTTTGTGCAAGCCTGGCACTTCTGTGCTAAACAGATAGTCGGTCCTTTTGAAACACTTTTGGGAAAGATCATTGGACTTTGGTAAAGTTTAAGTGGTGTTAGACCTGAGGGTTTGAACCTTTTCACTGTCAGCTCTAGAAAGCTGCTGCTAAAAGCAGGAATCTCTTGGCTGCCTGGACCTAAAGGTTTTCCTTTAGTTAACCAACCCCTAAGAATTAACGCCTTGATTAGAGCTGTGTTGCCACAGACTTAGTTGTCCAAAATCCATCAAGATTAATCCCCACCATTGATTTAAACCAGAGGCTGCCCCATACGGGTGTCCTTCATCACCTCACACTTGTCTGTGGGAAGGGTGAACCTCTCTTAATGTGCTTTTCTCTCCTCAGTTCTCTCCCTTAGCTTTTATGGGTGCAAGCAAGGAGAATTTGTCTCTAATCATACAGAAAAGCCTTGCTTTGTAGACTTTGATCCAAGTTTGGGAGGCACTGACTTGTCTGGTGTCTGCACGGTATTTAGTGGTGGGCCATGCTCAGACCTCTCAGTGCGTAACCACTGTTGCAGAGGGTGACTTAGCAAAAAAAGAGGTTGCTGGATGTGGCCTTGAGGTTGGGATCACAAGCTGTGTCTCAGGCTGTGCTCATGGAGGTGAAGCTTCCAGAGGTGTTTATGGCTGGGGGATAAAGCCAAAAGTTGTTGCCTTCAGAGTATTTGAGCTTTGAACAAAGCATGTCACTGTGCCTGTTTTCAGGGGACTTTAGCTGTACTCACGTGTCTTTGAAGGCTGTGTTCTCTTGACTAATCCTTCTCTCCTACTCAAAATAAAATCAGGGATGTCTGTCACCAAGCGAACTCGCTGCTGTAGGTCGGTGGGATCGGCTATTCTCACTGTGCCTGCTGGAAGGGGGATTTGGTCAACGTTATTTCTGTGTTGGCAAGAGCTCCCCTGCAGATGCACAAAAGTGCTGCTGGTGGTATGTTATCAATTCCTCTCCTCTCCAGAGCTGTGTAAAAGTTTTTGCTGGTTTGCTGCAGTGCCAAGATCCACAGGAAGCAGGTTTGCAGGTACAGCTAACACCTGCCAGCCTTCGGATCCCAGTGCAGAGGAGACTTAAGTGGGTTTGTGCAGGGATAGAAGCAAGGTCAGGAGGGTTTGAGCTGGTCTTTCCTGGTTGCCTCAGGTTCTGTGAGAACGCATTTTTAAAGCTGCTCTGCTGCAATGTTGACAGTGGAAATCTGGATGGATCCCCAGAATATTTGCTCTGTGTTCCTGCATGGATGACCTTGTGCTGGCGAGGTTATCAGCTGAGACTGGGAAGGAGGAGGAGGATAATTACTGAAATAGTGACAAACTGTCAGATTTGTGCTAGCAAATTTGGGCTTTTATTTTTAGCAATATTAAGTTTAGTGTCTGTTGTAAACCAGGTGTAATTTACTGCTATGTGGGAAACAGGAGAAGCGGGAAAAGAGCTGTTACAGAATCATGGAATATGCTGAATTGGAAGGGACCCATCAGGGTCATGGAGTCCAACTCCCACTAGATTTGTACCCTTGTAAAGGGTGTTTGTGTGATGCCAGTGGAGAACAAATAATTAGAAGCAAAGTCTTCTTCACTTATATTTTTTGATTAGCAGCAGGTGAGAAGTAGCATGTTCCCTGTAGGGTCACAGAAGCTTCATTTACCTTGTGCTGAGAGTTAAATTAGTGCTTATATCCTGCTTCTGACTTGCTCTGTATCCTGTTCCTCCTGCCTGTGGATCAGGGCCAGAAGGGGGCAAGGTCATAGAATTTTTCATCTTGTACTTCCAAATCAGTTTTTAACAAACCCACAATTATGGACAGAAGCCCTGTGATTGCAGGTGTCTGTAAACGGGATTTCTCCTGGCTCAACTGCACCTTCCTAAAGCAGTATCTACCTCTTGGTGAAACTGTCAGATGAGTGTGTCCAGTTCTCTTGGCTCATACTGTTTTCCAGCAGTTTTGGAGTTAGTGATGGCTTCAGGCCACTTGGCTTTTCTGTACCTGTTCAGATCAAGGTAAAGGCAGTTAATAGAGGGCCAGCAGAGCCAGAGCAGTAAGAGAAACTTGAGGAAAAGTCTTACCTGGCACCTAACATTATAAAAAAATGGGGTTTTGCCATTATTGTTCTGTTTCACTTGTCTTTTATAAATACAGGATTTTTTTCCTGACTATGAGGATAAAATAGTTTGCAGGGAAGAACTTTCATGGACTGGAAAACTTTCTTCATGCAGGGACTGCTCAGTTGCTGATACCTGAGGTCAGGCTGGATTCTTCTGTCCCTCAGCCAGCAAGGCTGTTATTTGGCATTGTTAAGTATCAGTTTCTCTGGGGGTGTTGGTGGGCTTACACAAAATGCATGTGGAGGAAAGAAAGGGGGGAGTTTTCAGGCTGTTTTTAGTAAGATGGCTGTGCAAGACATCCTGAATGTGCTGCAGTTTGGTCACCTGCCAAAACCTGTGTGAGCAGATCAGACCGGGGAAGTGGGATGGATTGTTGTGAGGCTGCTGGATCCCCAAAATCAATGTGACACTAGTGATTACACTCATCAGTATTATTCCACATCTGTTTCTAGCTTCCAAATGAAGCCTTCAATCTGTATTTTAATGACTGTGTTCTCTCTACTTATCAACTGTGAGTCCAGCGAAAATAAGGATGCTCAGGTGGACAGGAGGCCTGATTTATCTCCCAGCTATGTTGCTGCCATGGTGTTTGATGTCAGGCAAGTCACTTTTTCCTTGTTTCATCCTTCCGTCTATCCTCTCCAAAACTGCCTGTGCTTAGTGAGGGTGTAGTCATCCTCCTGTTTATAGCTAGAGGGACAAATTAATTCATCTCAGCCTTAAGGGCCATAATTAGCAGCCAGGTTCTACTGGTCTAGTCCCATCCTGCTCCATGTCGTATGGTGTGTAGGTGGGCCCTTTAGTAAATGGAATATGAATAATAGGAGGAAGTGTTTGAATAGTAGGTATGTTGGGTAAGTCCAGCATCAACTGTGTTCAAGGAGTTGTTTCTTGGTTTTCACCTCGTCCTGTATTTTGTGACTGTGTAATTTGAAGTTTCACCTCTGCATTTTTTTAATTTAAATGCTTACTCAGGTTTCACACTGGATTTTTCTGCCTGTGGATCTTGCTTTTTGTATTAAGTTCTTTTGCAGGGGGGGATTTTTGAGAGCTTTCTCAGTAAAACAGAAAAAAGTTTGCCTTGATTCTGCAGTAAATTCCTGCTGCTCTTGGGAAGTGGGATTTATAAAGCTGCTGTGCTACATTTCAGCATGGAAAGGGAGGTGGGGGAGAAACTTCCAGAAATCCATTTCTCCTTTAATATGGAATTGTATAGGTGATACTCTTGCATGGGAAGCAGCAGTCCCTGCATAAACACTGGATACATTAACATTTCTAACTAGTAAATTTATGGATAATCTCTTCTTTTGGAGGATTTATTTAGATTTGAGAGCATTAGCCTCTGGGAAAATTAAACCTCTTTTAAATCCACTTTGTTCAGAGACTAGACTGAGGAACTGCTGGTAAGCCCTGCCATCTTCCTCCTGCTTTTCTGTGGGCTTGATTGGAATTGCAGTGCAGGGACACAGCTGGTCCAGAGGCATCAGGGCTTTGGTTTTAGGTGCTTTATCCAGTTGTGGCAAAATGGATTTGGAGCCTGTTTGCTGTTCCTGTAAGGGGCATGTGCAGCTTTAAGCATTGCCAAAACCAGGAGAACCCCTGAAACAACCAACCCCAAAGGTAAGAAAGATGAAATATTTGTGGGAGCTGAAACGTCTGGATAAAGCTGTTTTTCTGCATAATGCCGCAGATTTGGGGGGCTGGTGGCAGCTGAGATATCGATGTGCTGGGTGCTGCTGTGCCTGCCGAGGTGTACCTTTGTTTCAGGTGGCTGATTCATGGCTCTGTATATTTAATCATAGTTTCTATAGCAGTGAAATCTTTAACGAGTGGGTGGAGTTTGCTTAGTCCATTGCAGGTTCGCATGAATGTTGTGGCCGATTCATTCCTGTGTTCTGCTGAGCAGAGTAGTTTCATAGGGGATAATATTGAAGGCTATTCTGTGTTTCTGGTGCGTGTAATGAGTACTGAAACAGCTCTTTCGTTTTAATAGTATTACTATTTTTAATATTACGAGCATGAGCATTGCTTTGTCCTGTGACGTGTGGCTGCACTGTTGAGTAAATGCAGAGTAGGATTCCTTATGTTGATGTGAATGTTTATCTTACTACCTTTTGATTATCATTTAAGATAATTGAACCTGTGATTGTAGACTTGAGTCTTCCTGTGTTCTTCACAAACCCTTCCCTCAGGGTTTGATATTACCTGTTGGCTCATATGTTATTGGGATACTCTTTACGACTGTGGTTTAGTCCTGTTGTACTGAAAGCTCAAATTCTTTGGTATTTCCAAGGTGACTTTGCTGCAGGAAGCAGCTTTCATTCTTAATGCCAGCAACAAGGGGTTTGATTTGCATCCTCAAGATAACATGGTGGGTAGTGGTTTTGTGTGGATTTAGAGCTACTTGTCACCTTGCTCTGGTGTCCTCTAAAATATGTTGCATTCTTGAACTTGGAGCAGAACGTTGGTCCTGGAGAAGAGCACTAGCTGTTGGGTCCCTCAGTGGTATGAAAGTCCTCTGGGATGGCTGACAGTGCTGCTGATGAGTTTGGCTTCAACAAAACCTCACCTGAAGCTGGTGTTATGGTTGCTTTTGTGGAAGTGTGATGGTTTAATGCTTGCCTGCATTGATCATACCTTCTTCATCCTTGCCTTCTTTTGAGCGTGAGCACTTTAAAAGCAAATAAAGCTTCCTCATCCAAAATTCTGGTTCTGATGTGGCATGTGACTTGCTTGTGACAACTAGGGCAGTTGAAACAGGAATCTGTTGGGAATGGATTTGTATCTTCATTAAACAGGAGGGGAATGTGTCCACTCCCAAGAGTCTTTCGGAGATGTTGGCTGAAAATTGTTGTGTTTAACTTCTTGTGCGTGGGGCTCAGCAGCAGGCTGACTTTTGCCCATGTCCCTGAGGTGAATCATGTATGGGTTAGGGTTAGGGTTAGGGTTAACCTGCTGTTCAAAATGCAGCACTAAAGCATTTGGCAATGTAGTGCATGGGGAACTGGGGTTGGTGGATGCCAGCACTGCTCAGCTCTGCAGATGCTATTCCTGTCTCCTCCTCCATAGTGAATAGCTCCCGCTTTACTGTGGGTGTCCCTTGGCACTGGAGATCAGAGAAGCTTTGCATATTAGGCAGACTGTGTGCAGGTAAAGTGGAGGTCCTGGTTTATTTGCTATTTCTGTTAGTGTTGAAGGCAGGAACTCTTTGTTCCCTGCTTTTGATTGTAGCAGTTTGGAGTGCGAGGTCTTCCACTACCTGTAATCACTGTCTGGGTTTGAAGTAGCCATGGTGGGGTGAAATGTTTGCTGCCTTTCAGTGGTGTGTTTGTCAAATAGTCTCATTCAATGCACCCTGATTTTTAACAGATGGGACAGATTTCTGTGAGCCTGGGCAACCACCACAATTGTTTCACAAGGTGAGACATTTCTCTTTTGATGGGCAGGAGAATTAATAAAGCTGTGTGATTCATACCAGTGATGAGTCTGGTTCTGGATCAGATTTGGATTTTTTTAAAGGATATTAGCATTTGTCTTCAAAGAAAGCTAACTTGAAAGCCAAAAGTTGACAGAAGCAGTTCCTGAGCTGTTCTAATGGGATGAATGAATCTTGTGGATAGAGATCCCTGTACACCTGAGGAGAATTGGTCTTGGGCAACATGATCACTGTGCTCAGAAACTCTTCCCCTTGTGGTTGGGGTGGCACCAGGGCAGTGCTGCATGGATAGGAGGGCTGAGCCAGCCCACAGCTCCTGCAGGGGCAAGGAGCTGTGGGACACCAGATGTGCCTTAGGTCTGCTGGGGCAATGAGTAACCACAGCAGGAATCTGTCCTGTGGATATCCAGCTCTTAATGGAAGTGTTCTGCAGATGGCCAGACTTGCCAAACGGCACAGGAACCACAAGGAGGGGGGAGCAAGGAAGGAGATGTCGGTGTCTGGTGCTTGTGGAGCTCAGTGTGCGCTGCAGGAACAGCCTCTTGCACTGATTTTTTCTTGGCAAAGGCAGCAGAGTCTGAGTGAGTATTCAGCAGTCTCTGGTGGCCAGACCTCCATTTGCCTAGGACAGCCCTGTTCCTGCTGCAAATCCAAGGCTACCCTAAATGCCACCACACCTGAGGGATTAAAGGCTGGTCTGGCAGGAGTGAGCAAGGCAGAATTCAGGCTTCATTTTAGTGTTTTATTGCCTGCTCTCAGGGCTATCACTTCCTTTGCAAAGGGGTTATTTCCTCCCTGCAGCATCGCCCTGGATGGGAGCAGGGTGTGCAAGAAAGTGAAAATCTCTGGTGATGACTGAGCCATTGCATGTTAAATTTAATCATCTGGGGACATGTGGGGCAGGTGATGCATTAGTCAGATCTCAGGATGCGATCTGCCAGTGAAGGGACATGGTCCCTGAAAGCCAGAGTGTGCCTGTGTGTTTTAGCAGATTGCAATTTAATTGGGCTAGGAGTGAGTCTGAGCTGTTTTTGTGGCTGGAGGATTGCTGGTTTATGTCGTGATCCCTTAACAAAACAGCTCTGGTGGAGGCAGCCTCTGCCATTGGGCTTTGTGTCTCGGCAGCACAAAGGCTGTGCTGGAAGCAAAGCGGGTGTCTGTGTACCTCGTTGTGTCCATCTGTGCTGGCTGAGAGAGAGCTGGAATTTGGAAATGCCTTTAACTGTGTGGGGGAGCAGGTGGCTTTTCATCGCCATAATTTGTTTATTCCAGTATAGATAGGGGTAGGGTTTTGTTGCTGTTGTTCCAAGAAAGTAGGAGGAATGAGGGGTAGAAAGCGTGGAACTAGTTAAACTAGAATTCCTGGTTAGTGCCTGCCCTTAGGTTATGATCAGCAAGGTCCTGCTTATTTCAAAACCTAGGGCTGACAAATCCTGGTGCTTTGGAATCAGTTAGTGCTTTAGGTTTTTGCTTCTAGGTGTATTGGAGGAGTTTAAGAATAGTTTTGTAGCAGAGGACTCAATCTTGTAAGTATGGGTAAACAATCTTGGTTTGTCACAGATACTCTGAGATTATGTAGGAGAGGTACTCATGGCCTGGTGACCAACCTGGCTCAAACAGCACGGAGAGATAAGGGTGGCACCTTCCCGGTGGTGTTCGCAATGGGAAAAGGAATAGAGGAGCGGGCAGGATCTATGATTCGCGTCAGATTTTTCAAGCCTGTTTGGTGCTGGGAAGCCTGACTATGCCTCCCAAGCCCAGTCCTAGCCCTTGACTGTGAGGACAGACACTGGAGCCGTGTGTGGGGCTACAGCTGTGTAAACATCCAAAAGTGCTGTAGCTGCTGAGCAGGTCCTGTGTATTCACTCCCTTCCCTTATTCTCCACCAACTGGTTGTGGCCCATGTGACAAACAAATTGAGGAACTGAGCTGGATTCAAACCAGCTGCTTCTGCACCAGGCTGGTTTTGGCTGGGGTCAGCTGCTCCATGAGATCTCTGGTGCCAGTGGAGAGGAGGGAGGGCGGAGCCCGTGGAACCACAGCTTTCGTTGCCTTCTGCACAGGGGTGTTTCGCGGTTCCAGTGCAGGTGCTATGCCTGCCATCCCCTCACCTGATGCCTGCCCAGAATTGCTCCCTTGAGGAAACTCTCAGGTTGAGCTGTTTCTCCAGTTTAGTTTTCATGTCAGACTAATCTGAAAGAGCTGTGATGTTGCAGTTGTGAAAGGGCTGTGCTGAGCTCCATGAGATCGGGATGGGGGACTTGTTACTGGGGGCTTTCAGGCCTGTTAATTTTTGTGGGAAGACTATTTTTTTTCCATTGGCTCACATACGTCATAGAATGATGGAATGGCCTGGAGTAGAAGGAACCTTAAAGACCATCTAGTTTCAGTCCCCCTGCTGCGAGCAGGGACGCCTTCCACTAGACTGGGTTGCTTTTTCCTAATAAAAAGCTGACTTTTATCCCAAATACACTGCGAAGTTGTATTTTTGCAAGACATCGGGAAGGTTGGCGTGCTTTGGTTCTTTGTAGCGGGCTCTCTTTGCTGGAAATAAAGCAGTTGGAGACGTCATTAGTTACTTCTGTGGTAAAAGCTACTCAAAGGTGACTCTGCAGCAGGATAGTTAATACCAGACCTAACCCAAGGCTGAAAGGAAGCTGTAGTGATGGGGAGGGCAGTTGAAACCAGTCTTGGTGGTGGTTGCAAATGAAATTGTTTATCAAGTCATAATTACAGGGGTATGACCACAGACCTTTTGGCTGCTGAAACTGGGATGGCAGTAGGATTGTGTTACAGCTGAGTGGTCTGAGTTCATGTGCTGCCTTTCCCTGGAGCTCCCTGACCCATCCAGAAGAACAGGAGAGGCTGCAGAGAGGTGCAGGTACAGGTTCCAGCAAATAAATTTGCAATGAATTAAATTTCTGAGAGCAATGAATTAAATTTCTGAGAGATTTCCTGCAGCCTTCTGTGTGTCGTTCCTGGCTGTTGGGATGGGAGGGTGCAAACCCGTGGGCTGAAGTCCCTCTGAAAGCTGCTGTAGTTTGTGTTTGGTGTGTGGGTGTTTCACAGTTCCTGTGCTCTGGGATAGATGTTGTGTATCTAAACCCTGTATTTTGTGGGCACCTCTTTGTGAATTGAAGTGTTCCTCAGATTAAGTCAGTAAATCTCCCATTTATAGGCAAACCCCAAGGCTGGCTGATAAGTACACTCTGTGGCCTTCAAATGAATTACATCATCCATCCAACTTGGAGTTATGTCAGAGGGGAAGGACACCTCTCAATCCTTCAGATTGTTGCAAGCATCGTTATTTACTGGGCGAAGCTGGATCGGGTTGGATCAAGCTTCAGTTCCTTTTTACAACAAAACAACTGTTCCTCAATACCATTTTTACTGCAGACCTGAGTTTCCCTTTAGTAGACCTGTCACTGCTGACTGATTTTCCATTTAAAATGAGTAAGTTTTCCAGGTGTAGGTAAGAATACACCCCTCCCTGATTCCAGTGTATTTTTACATTTCCAGAAATGCTGTCGGGTTATACCAGTGTTTGCCTGATACCTGTGCAGGTTTCAAACTCCTGGGCTCACTCACAGCTACCTTTGAAGTCTTAAAAACCTTGCAAAGTACTTTTTGTTTTGTTTATATGGCTCAGCATGAATTTAGGTCCTGCTAGTTTTCATGCTTTTCCTTAATATGTCTTTTCCATACTACCTTTTGTGATTATATTCTCCTTCAATGTGACTATTTTTCTTCTGTTTTACTGCTCTGATATACTTAATTCCCTTTCCAGAAACCTTGTTTAGAATTTACCTGGAATGTTGATGTAGGTGGAGGGAGTGGGGGTGTGTTTTTAGCTGTTCCTGGTTCTGGCACCTATCAAAGGGTCCTGTTTGCTGAGCAAACCAGCAGTTCCTGGCTGGTTGATAACTGTGCTGGGGAATGGGGTCACAAAATGAACCTGCTCTGGTGTCCAAGGGCACAGCAGCTGAATGCAACAGACAGGCTGAGTCTGGTATACAAGAGAGGTCACCAGAAAGTGTCAGCTTACAGTTCAAGCTGCTTATTTTTAAAGGATTTTTTTTTTGTCATTGGATTTTAATGCTCTTCTGAAGCTCCTCGCAGGCTCTGTCATAATGGATTCCTATTATATGACTTTGGGAGGTGTTTGTAATTCTCGATAACTCTTAGGTGGATTGATTCAAGGTGATCTGACAAACCACTCAGGTGTGCTGGTTCCTGTACAGGGAAGGGGTGGGAGCTACTGGATGTGCCTGGAGTGCTCCTGTCTAAGACATGTCTTGTGGAGGATCCTCTGCTTGTGAACCAGGGGCTCCTCACGCCGGGTATGCAGAGCCAGCTGCAGCAACCTTCCTGTTAAATACAGCCCATCCCAAGGCATTTCCTCAGCTCCTGTGCCTTGAGAATGTTTGAGACATTGATGTTTTCTGTAATTTTAAAGTCCTCTCTGCTCCTTGGTGTTATAAAGATGCCACTGGTTTAATTTGCACAGTTGGAGAAGAGCAGTTTTCCCTGGTTGCCTTCCTGGCCCAGGTCAGCTCGCCTGCCTGCAGGGCATGAGGAGAGATTTCTCGCTTCAGTTGGGTGTTTTTTTAACCATTGTTACTGTGGAAGGTCCTTTTGTGGCTGGAAAGAAGCCCTGATAGTTTTGTTGAGCTCTTAATGCAGCTAAATGTGTTGGCTGGAAAATGTAATTTTTAATGGAAAGTTAGAGTGGCAGTGAGAGAACGGAGCTGAAACATTCCTGTTCTTGGGGGAGTTCCAGGAGATTACTGTCTTCAAGATTATCCCACTTCAGATTTAATTTAAGATTATTTGGAGGAGTATATCAGACCAAAACCTAAAAGATGAGTGACCATGTGCTGAGCAACCTGGTCTAGTGGAAGGCGTCCCTGCCTTTGGCAGGAAGGTTGGAATTAGATGATCTTTAACGGCCCTTCTGACCCAAACCATTCCATGATTCTGTGTCCCGATCTGAAAACATTTGGAAGAGCACTAGGAAAGGCACAATTTACCTCTGAGATTAAAATCAGCTTGGGGCCCAGTAGGTCAGATGGCTGCACTAAGCACCATCCCCAGGCAATCAGTGTTGCTGCTTCATAAACTTTGTGCACAACCATGAGAACTACAAAATATTTTCTTTCTTTTTTTTTTTTTTTTTTTTAAGGAAATGTTCTCATTCAGAAACTTTATGGGCTTATTTTCACAATGGGATGTCTTGCTGCCTGCACTTATGTTATAAAGACTCGGCCAGATCAGTAGTGGGAATTAATTTCTCTGTTGTCCTAGTTAAAGCCTGGGCACCTTTTTATTAAAGCTGGAGCTTTTTGAGAAAATTGCCTGGGGAGGGCTTCTTTGAGGAAATTTGATATCTTAATCAGAAATAATTAGCAATTATGCTAGTGAGTCTGTGAAAGAAAAAAATAAGGCTACAACTGAATTTCAAACTACCTGAACTGCTTGGCAAAATCTGCCTCAAAAGGTGAAATTTAATGCTCCTATAGATTCAGTGATGTAATTCTGGGGTGTCCATTCAGAAAGAGCTTTAATTTCAAATAGCTGAGCTGTTCCTAGTTAAAAAGTGTTGACTCTGTAAGTTGATAACGACACCTACACAGCACAGGTTTCCTGTATCTCACGTTTTTTCAAGTGGGAACTTTGCATTGCCTTTGAGTGTGGAATTTGATTAGAGGTGCCTGGTTTATGTGCTGGAACGTGCAGCAGGGAAGGCATGGAGTTTAATCTGATTGCACAAACCCTGTGGGCTGTTTATCCCAGGAAACAGTTGGGCATTCGGAGTGCTTTGGGAAAGACCCATATGGCAGGATTACAAATTCAGCTCTGCTGCTGCAGAATTTTTGGGAGTTCAGGTGAGCTTTCTAACAACTTCATTTTAGTGCTTTGATGGTGATTAAGCTCATTCCTCTCACTTCTTAAACAGAGGTGAAAAGAAAGACTTTTTAAATTGGCTCTGCAGTGGCTGAGACTAAAAGTGGCCTCATTTGGGGGAGGAAATGGTGGTTGCAAATGAAATTGTCTGTTGAGTCATAATTACAGGGGCATGACCACAGCACTGGACGAGTACTCAGCTGCTTAGTTTTTATTCAAAGTTTGATGAATATGAAAACCACAAAATGAAGGCAGAGATGGTTTGAATTTTACCCCTTAAGCCAGAGGTAAATAAATAACCCTGTTATTTTGTGCTTTTTGGTGGTGTGTTACAGAACTGACACAGATTAATATAGCCCAGATGATACATGCAACCCACAGTCCTCAGCTGCTCCCCATAACAGTGGCTCCAGGATGAGAGGTTTGCTTGGATATATCCAAACAAGCATATTTGGATCCTTCAATGCGGACAGGCACAAGCAGAGGACTGAGCTCATGTTTGCTTAGCGTTCATCAGGTATAAACCATAGAATCGTGGGATGGTTTGGGTTGGAAGGGATCTTAAAACTCATCCTGTTCCACCCTCTGCCATGGGCAGGGATGCCTTCCACTACCCCAGGTTGCTCCAAGCCCTGTCCAACCTGGCCTTGGACACTTCCAGGGTTAGGGCAGCCACATGAATTGAAATTGCCTGTGAGGTGTGGTACAAGAATGCGCTGTTGCATGAGCAGGTATTTGCAGACCACAAAGGAATTTTGATTTCTAACAAGCCCTATTGTCCTGAAATCAGTTGTGCAGAAAGACACGAGGGAAATGTGCCAGTTCTGGAGCTGAAACCAGTGTGGTGCTGCTGGGGCTGGAATTTCACAGGGCTGCAAGCTGATCTCAGTTGCTTTTGGAAGGGAGACCTCCTACAGCTCTGTGTCTAACATGGTTTTTTTTCTCTTTAAAAAAACCCTGGGATTCATTTCTTTGTGGCAATACAAGAAGCTGGAAAGGATCTGTACGAGAAACCTTTCTACTGGTGATCAGCATTTTGGGTCGGTTAAGGCACTCAAGCTTATTTTTGGGTTTGAATATTAGATACTCAATGTTTAACATGTGCATTATTTTATAACCTTTACAGGAAAAAAAAAGGCATCTCCAAACTTCCTGTTCTTAACATTCATAGGCCTGAGAAATAGGGACCACACTCCTGGTTGTTTTCCCTTTACACTTATATAACCTTCTCTGAAAGGTGAATTGTACTCGAGGCATTTCCCCATCTCTGTGCTTTCAATTACTGCACTAATTAATTTATGTAGACCTTGTGATTGGGCTGTGGTCTGGGTTTGCAGAGGCCCAGCTGGTATTTTTGTAACTAACTGGGGATGCCCCAGTGGCTTCAGCAGCAGTAAAGTTCATCCTAATACGGATTTGTGTAGTCAAGAATTCAGTTTGTCATCTTCTGCATTTTGGAAAGAGGGAGAAACAGAAAGTACAGCTTAGATTTTGGGCAATTTAGCTCTGCACTTCAAATATTTATTGTTTTTTGCTTTGCTGAAGCAGATGCTGGTGGAGCTGGTTCCTTTTCTTAAGTCCCACTGTGCAAAAATGCGTCGGGTCCTGGATAAACTGGGATGCTCTATAGAAACCACTTTCTACAGTTCCCTTCTTTTTCCTCTTTATTTGCTGTGCCCAAACTTTTCTGGGTAGCAGCAAGCTATAGGAATTGCATTGTTCAGTACAAGAATCTCCTAATGTGTTTTGAGCGTTCGTATATATTGATAAAGTGGGGTGTGTTGGTTTTATGGGTGTCCAGAACTACTTTAATCTGTTGAGTTTCATTATATCAAGCAGTTGATCAAGGAATAGCCATGCCTTGCTACCTCCCTTTGGATCCTCCTACTCCTATGTCAGCTTCCACAATAATAAGAGCATCTGTCCTCTGCATGAATGGACCATTCTGCTTTAATTTTACCCTCTGCTTTTATCAGGAGGATAATTTTGGTCCAAGACAAGCCCTTCAGCCGCTTCAAGGACAGTGAAGAGGGAAGCTGGTTTGCTCTATTCATATTGTAATTTTTGCCCTGCATGTATCTGCACCTCCAGAGTGGTGGATCAGCTGTCAACTGGTCTGGAGGTGAATTAGAGGTATTTCCCATACCGAGAGCTAAATAGAAATAGCATTTGTCACTGGGGGCTGGCGCAGATGTCATGCTGTGTTCATATGTGCGTGCTATACTTTCCTATAGGCTGCTGGCTTTTTGTTCAAGGTTTGGTAAATATGGCTCCTTCAGTGAACTGAAACACCTGGAAGAGGTTAGAGTGGCTTTTTCAGACTTTGTATGGTCTGTTTCAAATAGAAGTATGGAAGAACTTACTGTGTCTGGTTTGTGAGATGAATAAAGTGTCCAGGTGCTACTGTGGAGGCCTACATAAGGTGAAAGTTTATAGGAAATGGAGTATTGCAAGTTGTAATTTGGGTTTGAATTGCTTTACAAAAGAAGTTAATCCTGTCTCAAAGGTGGGGAAGCTGAGGCATAGATAAACAAAGGGCCTTGTCCAGTGTCCAACGTTCATAATCCCTGGAGGTGCTCTAGGAACAACTGGATGTGGCACTCAGTGCTCTGATCTGGTTGACAAGGTGGTGATTGATCACAGGTTGGACTCAATGATCGTGGAGATCTTTTCCAACTGCAAAGATTCTTTGCTGGTCAGTAGCAGAGCAGTAACAGTGCGGGGTCTGGAGTCCCGCTCCAATGTTCTGCACAGCATGTCCGTGAGTATTTTTAAGGTTTACTTTTGCCTAAGTGTTGGAAAAAGCCACTCACCTTCCCCGTGGCACAGCCCCGGAGGATGCAGCTCCCTTCCCTTTCCATTTCCTCTCTGGTAATGCTATATTACTGTGCCACCCACAGGCAGCTACTGAGCTGCTGGAAAACATTTGCTGTTTGCATGGGAAGCCACTTATCAAATGTTAAATCTGTGACAAAAAGCCACTGGTTTCATTGACTGTAATATCAACTGTATTGGGGTTTTCAATCCTGGTTATTCCAGTTTCTGTTTAAATTGCACGGAGAGTTGTTATACTATTGTCTGATTTTTCCACTTCTTCCACAAAACCCATTCCTTGTGCTAACCAGCTGCTGTGCTCCTGCTCAAGGTCATTGCTTCCCAACCAGTGCAAAAATGCCTGAAGTGTTGGGATCCTTGGAAAGAGAGGGAAACTGCCTAGCTGTTAATTAGTGGTGCCCCTCATTAATTGACACGTTGCCAGATTAGGCTGCAGAACAACTGGGTTTAATCTGTGTGGTTTTATTGAGGGGGAATATTCTGGTTTCCCTCCAAGTGACCTCTCCACTGCTCAGTGTGTGATTAGTGCAGAACAAACTGGGTCAGCTGAGGCTGCTCAGAGGATTTTGAAGCCAGCATTTGTAGTTCCAGCAATTTGTAGAAACCAGCAAATGATGTTCAAACCATATGACTGAAGGAGATGAGGAAACCAAGATTTTTAGGTGGAACTGGTTTGTTTTTAAACAAAGTCAGAAAAATAAATGAGCTTTTTGGCATCCACTGACTTGAAAAGGGGCTTGTGCATCTCTTCCCCTTCGTACCACTCTGTCCAACAAGAGGTTAATTATACCTTTACACCTTGTCTTGTAATCTGTACTAGGGCATTTGGCACAGTTGATCTGTTTAGGCTTTTTAAGAATTTCCCTTGTAATATTTAAACTCCAGTTGTGCACCGGTGCTGTAATCTGTCCCTTGGGAGAACAGTTTGGTGCTGTTGAGGTATTCTGCTTTGTAGAACAGAATTTTAATATTGTTTACCATGCTCTTAATCTCACAGCTGGCAGATAAAATGAGTTTCTTTAGCCCTTCCCCTGAGGACCTGATGGGGCTTCATGGCCAACGGACCCATGGCATTAGGTGGAGTTATCTGAGCTTTGCAAAAATCTGCTCATCTGTCTTCCTGGAAGGAGTAATTGATTGGTGAGAGAATAAAATGTTGATTTTATTTTTGAAATTGCGTTTATAGAAAGGAAAGGGCAGCCAGATCCCTGGGGCAGTTGGGGAGCATTTGTGAGTCTGGCTCTTGAGAAACATTTGCTGCTGGGGAGAGTCCTGATGGCTTGGATCAACTATTTGAGTGGCGTTTGGCAAATCAGGAAGGAAGACTCAGGACATGCTCTGTGTGATGAAGAGGAGGCTGTTCTGTGCCTGGCCTCCCTCTCTCAGCTGGCCTTATTCCTGGTGTCCACTTTTTCTTGTTACGATGGTGAGCTATTGTGGGCAGCATCAACCCTTTGCTGGGTTCTTGTCATCTGCCCCAGCGGGAGCCTTCTGGGTGCTGCTGTAGTAATGTAATTTTTTAAGTGGCATAATAATATTTGTTTATTGGCTGTTACTAGCACCATATGAGGTCAAAAGGAATAATCATCTGGGAGTTGTCAGGTGAGCTTGTTTAATTTCATGGGTCATGGTCTGTATTAATGCAGGACCATGTTCCTCAAGCTATGGGTGTGTGTTAACCCTTCCCTTTCCCTCCAACTGATGGTTATAGTTCCAAACTGTTATAAGAGCATCCTTTCTCTCTCCCACATGTTTTTTTTCCAAGACAGCCTTGGGTTTTGTGTCTCATTACAGTAAAAGCCCTGTGGTAGCTGCCCAGCTACTGTTGTGTCCCTCTCTGGAATGATGATTTAGAGCTGAGCCAGCATGGAAACTGCCTTTCCATGCCTAAGGCAAGCCTGTTGGCAGCCACTGTGGAGAGCTAATGTGCCACTTCTGCTTGGAAGAGTTGTCAGTTTTCTAGTTTAGTTGGGAAAAACAACCAACATTGGCTTAGGTGTTAGCTGGACTTTTGGAAGCCTGCTGTAGTCTTTTGAAGGAAGCTGTTCATGTTACTGGAGGAGATGAGCGATGAGGACAGAGGGGTCCAGCTAATGAGCTTCATTCTGAAGGAAGCTGAATGCTTAATGTTCCAGAAGTCTGGGGAAGGATTGCTGAAAATGAGACCGTGAGGAAAGGGGGAAGCTGTAAAGGGGTAATCAGTAAAGCTCATGGATTGCCCAAGGCTGGAACAAGCAGCGGCACCTTGGTGTGCAGTTCGTGGTGGTTTGAGCTGAGGCTGTCGAGGTCCTGTCCTTCCCAGCCCGCTCCTCTGGACATGCGTCGTCTGCATCTGGGTCAGCTTTGACTGTTCCCAGAGCAGCTGGATCGGTGCTAGCGCAAGGAATGGGTGGGAGGCATGGGAGGAGGTCCAGAGTCTGGAATTGGGCCGGTTTGTGTTGCTGTGGGAGGGTGTGACAGAGCTCAGCACAGGGGCAGACCTGGGAAAGACAAAATTCCCTGTGCAGCAGGGGGTGTGTTAAGACTGAAGAAATAGGGTGGAAAATTGTGGAAAACACTCTAGCATGGCTGCAAAGCAGTCGTTTTCTACTGTGTGTGGATTAGCTGCCTAGCTGGAAAAAAGCCATCACCTTGCTGCCGGGAGTTCAGAGCCGGGTCAATGGAACAGGAATATATTCTTAGAGTGGTACAAAGAGCTGGGGAAAAAGCTGTAAAGTGTTTGAAGTCTCGAGGCAGACAAAGACCGTGGTTCTGCTGCTGTGATGGCCAGAGTAGCGAGGAGCAGGGGAGTGTCCTGAGCACTGAAAGTTGCTCAGCTGTGCCGGGAACAGGGCTCTCAGAAACACAGGAATTTCACACAACTGTCAGGCCCAGGGAATGTGGGAGCACTCAGAGGACATGAATATTCAGAGGAGCTGTGGCAATGTCATTCTAGAGGAAATGAAAAATCCAAGTTTTCTCAGGATTAGGTATCTGGGAAACCTGTGGTAACAGGGGATAAAAGCAAATTTCTGTTCCGTGAGGTGGGGTTATCTCAACCCACCAATTCCAGAATACAGCTTTCCAATTATCCAGTCCTAGTTAATGCTGGCAGCAGGATCTGCAGTGCTTAATCCATTTCTTTGGTGAGAAGTGCCTGTTCCGTAGTGCAGGCAGAGCCGTGTGCTCCTGCTTTGGCAGCCTGTGGCAATGCTGCGGGAGTGCGGACTTTGCTCCTTCTTCCTCTACCCTGGCATCACTTTTTCTTTCCCAGTGCGCCTTTTGTGCTTGTTCTGTTAATAACCAGATATTGTGGATTTAGTGTTATGCTCAGAAAGATCCTCCCAGCACAGACTGAGGTGCTTCCAGCTGTGCTGTCAGGCAGCAACAGATGTCTCTAGTGTGCACAGTGAGTGTCCAGCAGTGACAGGCTGCCAGGATTAGTATTCCAGGCACAAATGTGCCCCTTGTAGTATGCAAAGCTCAGCACAGCCTGTGCAGGAATGCCCTTGAAAGACAAATTAAACCCAACTCCCTGGTGGCTCTGGGGGAGTGGGAGCATTGCTGTCATCTGTGCTGAGGTTCAAGTAGGCTTTGAGTTGGCTGTTCCTGTTTCCCTTCCTTTCCCAGAAGGGCTTGCTGAAAGGGCAGGCAGGGAGGGTGGCTCTTCTGCCTTCAGTGGGGGAGCATTCCCTGACAGGAGATTGGATCCAGATGAGAGTCAGGCTCTGTTCCCGGAGAGTAAGGGACAGGACAAGAGGAAACAGCCTCAAGTTGTACCAGGGGAGGTTTAGGCTGGATATCAGGGAAAATTTCTTCACCAAAAGGGTTGTCAAGCTGTGGCACAGGCTGCTCAGTCACCATTCTGGAAGTCACCATTCCTGGAAGCGTTCAAAAATACGTGGATGTGGTGCTTGGGGACATGGGTTAGCAGTTGCCTTGTCAGTGCTGGTTAATGGTTGGACTCAATCATCTTAGAGGGCTTTTCCAGCCTAAATAATTCTGCAGCTCATTCATTCAAGTTCTCGCAAACGGTGTCCTTGATGCAGCACTTGTATGCACCAAACCATGCATCCAAATGCATGTGAAAGCTGTGTTTTAACAGTTTTAATGGATTAGGCTGTAGGGATTCTGAGGGTGTTTCCTAAGCTACTTGTGGCCATCTACCTCTGAAATCAAAAGCTTCTGATGTCCTTGATCCACTCACTTGCTGCCCAGAAGCCTGTACAGATACTTCTCTTTTCTGAGTTGTTTGAACCTGTGATCACCAATTATGCTTCGAGGGTTTAGTGGCTCTGTTGAGGTGTTCCCCCCCCTTCCAAGAACATCACTGCAATGGAATTCGAGCTGCAGCAGAGAGAAGTAGCCTGGAGCATGGTTGTCTGATCCAAAGAAGCATTTTCCCCATACAGCTGAGCAAAGCAAAGCTGAAAAGCCCCACTGGGCAGAGCTTCCATGGATGGTGTGTTGTGGTTGTCTCCGCTGACACTGCAGCCCTGGGATGCTCCAGTGCTTTTGAACAAGCTGAGCACATGCTGCACAGTCAGCAAGTTGTCACATGAAGATGATCAGCTGATCTGACGTTAAATTAAAGCCGCCAAATTGTGCTTTATTGCTGGGAGCAAAGGTGATTAGTTGGCCTGGGCTTCATGGGGAAAAGGCTAGGCTGAAGTGGGCTATGGATAAAGGCTGGCTTTGACTCCTCGGCACTGGAACAACCTTATTTCAGTTCTTCCCCAGTTACCCCGTGCTGTTCCTGCTGACATGTCCAGTTGTGGTTGTCTAAGTTTGAACTTGAAAATTTGGAGGACAGAACCTCCCGTTTTCTAAAATACTGAGCCTGTTTTTACTGTGCTACGGAATCTGTCAAAATCAAGACACATAATGATTTCCCCAAACTTTGTTCCTCTGGCACCTCATTTCAGAACTTTCTCCAGAGAAAAACTGGCTTTTCTACTAAAATCCTGGTTCCTTCCCCCCCTGTATGTTCAAAAGTGCCTTGATGCTGTGTGGCATCTGAAATACTTCCTGTGCACGTGCTGTGCTGCCTTTGCTAGATCAGCAGTAGGCTGTTCCCTTTTACAGCAGGCACATCCCTTCCTGAAGAGGCAGATGTGGAATGTTTTCCCTGGTACAAATATTGCTGCTTTGTAATTATGGCACCTTAATTTTGTTTCTCTTTTCTTTCCATCTCAGCATGTGTGTGATTAGAAGCTTCTGATGTCTTCAAAGAGGGGTGACAATGTCTCACTCTTCCTAGTTTGGGGCAGGATTTCTGCTCTAGGTTCCCTCCACGCTGGTTTTGTGTAGGCTGAGCAGAGCTGATAGAGAAATGAAACTAAATCTGAGCTTTGTTCACACTTGGAGTATTAATTTGTGTGTTGACTTTGTTTCCTGTTTTTGTAGGAATTACTGCGGACACTAGCGTGCAAGAGGAATGGAAGAGAATGCTGGTGAGTACGGTCTTAGATATCTTGCCACAGATTACGGACCTGACCTGTCGTCCTTGGTTGTTAAGCATCATAAAAAACCCAATTACTTTAAACTTGGTGTCTTCATTTCAAGTGTAGAAGGTGGTTAGAAAATAATGTAGTTTGGCAGATGCATCAGCTGCACTTGTACTGTGGTGTGGACCAGATCTGATTGAAGCTCTGTACCATATGGAAGATCTTTTTTGGAATCTCCCATCTGTGAAACCTGTAATACAGGTCTCTTGGCTATCCCAAGTTCTTGAAAACAAGTAACATCCCCTTTCTTAATAGGAAAGAGGCCAGAAGCAATGAGCTGGTTTGAACAAGGCACATGGCAAGGCATAAAGGAGGATCAGGTCCTGGTTGTTCCTGTGGTTCTGTATTTATTCCTTTAGGCTGCTCTGTTTGCAGAAGATACAGGATTTTTTTAATTAAATTTTTTTTAAAATTAAAATTTAAATCTCTTGCTTCAGGCAGTGTGTAGTGCTTGCCCTGAAGCAAGCAAATTCATCACTGGTAGGTTTAACTGATGCAAGGGTATGGTTGTAACTAAAATGCACAGATTTTTGGCTTAGCGATTGCCTTGAAGAGCTCTTCCATCTGCTTGCCTAAAATGGCTACAAGAAAGGAGTTAAATGCCCATTTTTTTCCCTGCTATTGACATGAGATTTGCATGAAAGCTCTTGCCTGCACCGTGGGAAACCAGTATCCATGCAGCATATTGACCTCACATCTTCTGGACTGTGATACTGCAGTTGGTGACTTCTAACTCATAAATGATATTTCTGGGTTATTCTAGGCAGTCAGGTGATGCCAGGCTGAAAACTTTGGGAATGGGTGTACTTGTCAGCAGGGCAGTGTGCTTGGTGGGGCGGATTAAGGCGGGTTTTTGGCTTCATACAGAGCTGGTGTGTTGGAGCTCAGTGGCCTGGCATCTGCAAGCCAAGATTCCTGCATAAAAACATAATGTGCTTGTAGTCCTGGTGGCAAGAACTGCTGTGCCCTCTCTTTGTCAGGCTGTAAAGATGCACATGTAATCTGTGGTGCTTGCTTTCCCTTCTGATTTGCTCATGGCAAATCAATTCCAAATGATGACTTGTGGAGGAGGTGGAAGGTGAAGTGAGTGTGGCACTGGCAGCTGAGGCTGGAGCAGTGGCTGCAGAGGTGGCAGCTCCTAGTCAGCCCAGGGACAGAGCACAGTGGAGCAGGGCCATTTTTCAGTCTGTAGAGCTTGAATTACTGGGATGGCTTTGAGCAACATCAAGGCCAGGTTGGATGAGGCTCTGAGCAACCTGGTATAGTGGAATGTGTCCCTGCCCACAGCAGGGAGTGGAACAAGGTGTTCAAGGTCCCTCCCACCCCAAACCATTCTGTGATCAGTTAGCTCTGCTTATTCTGTGCTGGGACTGCCACCAGCCACCTCTGTTTACATCACAAAGCTTTGTGTCCCTTGTCATGTGCAGCTGAACCCCACTTTTTGGCTAGATCAGTGAGACACAGGGCTGGAGCCTGTTGAGGTTTCTGAGAGCCCCTGATTTGATGAATGCCGGTGGCCTGGGCTATCAAAAGCTGTATGTTCTGTTTGCATTTTGCTAACTTAAGTAAAGTTACCTCCCCTTTGCCTCTGAACAACTTGAGCGGTGCCAGTTTAGGATGGAGTATCTGTACTGGGCCTTTGCATGCACAGACACCCGCCATGGCTGGTTGTGAACCTTTACGTCTTACCTCCTTTGTGCTGGGAGCCAAGAGCCCCATATTAAAGACAGAATAAACAGATGAATCTTTTATCATAATTTCCTTAAAATTCCTTTGCTTTTAAGGATATTCATTCTCCAAGTGCTGCTAAGCTCAGGACTCCTGGGTTGATCCCAGAGATTAGGTAAGATGGAGCTGAGCTGAAGTCTGAGTCCGTGTCCTTTGTTCCCTTCAAGCCTGGTGCTTTGGATGCATTGCTGTCCTTCCCTGGTTGGATATTAACTGCACTCACAATGCTGCATGGCTGGCGCTTGTTTGAGCTGGTGTGCTTGGAATGGCCACTGGGAATGCACAGGGAAGCATAAATCCTTTTGAGCTGTCAGGCTTCACCAGCCGTGGGTGGGTGGCGGAGCCTTCCTTGGCTGACTGCCCTGGCTAATTAAAAATGAAATTTGCTGTTGTCTTCAGATTTTAATTCATGCTCATCCCTGAGGACAAGTGGAAGCCAGGTCTCCAGGCAGCTGCAGTGAAGTTTCAGAGCTGTCCATACATGGTATTCTAGAACAGGTATGCAGCTTAAAATTTGCTCACGACTCCGCCTTGAGTTAAGTATAGAGAAGAATACAAAGAAACTTCTGGCAAACCTTGGGATGTGGCCCTGAGCAAGTGACTGTAGGTTAAGTTGCCACATGTAGCCTTAAACTGAAGGAGGATGGGTTTGGATTGGATATTAGGAAGAAACTCTTCCCTGTGAGGGTGGTGAGGGACTGGAATGGATTTCCCAGAGAAGCTGTGGCTGCCCCACCCCTGGAAGTGTTCCAGGCCAATTTGGATGATGCTTGGAGCAACCTGGTCTAGTGGAAGGTGTCCCTGCCCATTGGAGTGGGGTGGAATTGGATGAGCTTTAAGGTCCCTTCCAACCCAAACCATTCTGGGATCATATGATTTTACATCAGCTCTCTGCAGTGAATTTGGGCTGTGTGTGTTGTTGCCAGGGCAGCCTCACGTCTTTCTCACTAACGCTGGACTTAAAACGGAATTTCTTCCCTGTAGGCTGTGCCTGTGTCGCTGGCATTTGCTTTAGGAATGTACAGACTGCTCAGGTTGCAGTGACATGGAGATGGAGGAGGTTCTGAAGTGGGGGAACCTGCACTGTTCTGTGAGGAGATGAGAGGCGTTGCACCAGCGCCAGCCCCACGTGGTCCCTGCTGTAGGGACAGCACTGCCCCGGAGGAGCCGGCGGGGCAGCTGCCGGTGGGAGGATGGAGATTAGGCAGGGGAATAAATGAAATCTAAATATACACATGCTGCCAGGCCAAACTTCCTCAAGGTCCCACCTACACAAGTGATCTGTTGAAGGGAAATGTCTCTGGAATACCTTTCCCTTCTTCAGATCCTTCCTGTGGTGCGGGTGAAGAATCACTCTATTTTCGGAGCCTGTTTTTGCTGTTCATCTGCTGTCTGTGCTGTCACTGCCCAGGCCCTCTCCCAAAGACCACTCACTCACCTTACCATGATCTGAGCTAGGTTTGGATGTTTTTCTTTGTCAGGGGATTGTGTTCTATCTAATATTTCATCTGTCTGTAAGTCTGTGAGATCTAAAAAGCAAAATATTGAAGTGGAAGCTTTGTGCTTGGCAGAGCAAGTCTCACCTTATGCTCATGGTTCCTTGAAAGCTCTGCTGCCATGTTAGATCGACCTAAGGTGGGAGCAGACCTGCAGTTCACTTGCCCAGTAATGAGCAATCATTAATGAACAGGTTCAGAGGGAGAATGGAATGCCTTTTCATGGAAAGTGTTTGCTGTTGGGTCCTTTGACCTCCTGTACTTTGCACTCTGTTGACAGTTTCTGCCTATGCTTACACACTTCCTCTGCAGGTATTCAGATATGAACCTTTAAGTCCCTAAAAGGTCTAAATCTCTATGGGACAACTGTGAAACATTTGGGGAAATTAGTGAAGTAGCCTTTGCACACACAGGCTGTTACCCAAAGCTGCTTTTTTAGGAAGCTCCTGAAATACTAAGTTTATGGATGCTTTAAGAATCTTCTGCAGCTACTGCTTTATTCCATGCTGACTTTCATCCCCTTTATCTCCTGCTGTGCTACTTCTTTCCCAATTCTTTTCCTCCTAAAAATAGGAAATACTCTTCAAGTCCTTCACCTTTGTGCAAACAAAGAAGTAATTTGTTTTAGCATCTAAGCTGACTCCTGGGTTACATGCCTCAGAAAGAAACCAGTGTGATATGAATCTGCTGCTTCTGGAGACTTGGACTCCAAATATAGTCTGAGTAGAGCAAAGGGCTGAAAACGTGAATACTTGGTTCTTATCCCACCTGCTCTGCTGCTTTTTCCCAGCAGGATGCATGGCTGGCTGCTTGATTCCCATCTTTATCCCCAAAAATCAGAGCTATACCTTCGGATGCTCAGAGATTCAAAACCATTATGGGAAGCATTATAGAATCATGGAATGGTTTGTGTTGGGAGGGACTATAAAGCTCATCCTGTTCTACCCCCTGCCATGGGCAGGGACACCTTCCACTAATCCAGGTTGCTCCAAGCCCCGTCCAACCTGGCCTTGGACACCTCCAGGGATGGGGCAGCTACAGCTGCTCTGGGCACCCTGTGTCAGGGCCCCTCCACCCTCACAGGAAAGAATTCCTTCCCAATATCCCATCTAACCCTGCCCTCTGTCAATGGGAAGCCACTCCCCCTTGTTCTGTCACTCCAGGCTCTTGCCCCAAGTCCCTCTCCAGCTTTCTTGGAGCCCCTTTAGGCACTGGTAGGAGCTCTGAGGTCTCAGTTTAAGCCAGGCTGCTGGAGCTGGCAGTCAGTGCCAGCAGTGTGTGCTGGTTTTGATGTGCAGTCAGAGCACTGCGGGATTGGGAGCTTTGCTGTCACCAACTCAGGTCTTCTGGAGAAGAACAGTCGCTGCTAAGTAGCCACTGGAAATCTCTTCGTAATGTCTGTTCCAGAACAAAAGAACAGGTATTTCTTCCAGGAAGACACAGAAGCTGTGATTCCCCTTAGATTCCGCATGTTGTGTGTGTAGCACTAACACTGCTCTGTGTGATACAGCACAAGAACCGAAGTGGCCAAAGTGCCTGAGACCAAATCCTTAATTACAGTTGATGTGCGCTAATTTGCAAGCAGGTGGAAAGGCAAATTCCTACTGTTCCTTAGGCAGGTTACCAGACGTTGGAACTGATCTCAGTGGAGACCATTTGACTTTTAAACAAGGTGCAGCATAGAGCATTTCCTTACCTACCTGAGAGCATTACTGTAAAGAAGTCGAGTGCACTTGACAGGTTACCAAAATACTTCGGGACATTATCTTGACAGCCTTTTGTTCTTAAATTTGTTCTAGTTCTTAGTGTAATTAATGTACTGAGTGCTGTCAGGGTGCTTGGGGCACTCGATGGCATGTCGGTACTGTTTTTCTGCTTGCTGTATTTACAAATGGTTCAGCTCAGCCTTCCATCTAGTTAGCGTGGCATTTCTGAACATTAATACCCAATAATTCTTTCCCAAACAACTTCAGGCAGTGTCTGAACTCTTGCTGCCTTTCCCTCTTGAGCTACAAGCCAGGTGTTTTACAGAGATTATTTGCTGACCTGCCAGAGACCTCATAATTCTGTGACACCCCATTTTGAGTGACTTTTGAAGCTGTTGTGGTAAGTGGTCTTGTAGTTTGTACCCATATCTCCGAATGGGGGAAATCAGAGGTTAATTCTGCTGGTTTTGTGGTTTCCTGGCTCAGCTGTGGATGTGTTGGGATGGAGATGCTTTGGCCTCCAGGCTGGTTGGAGCAAGATAGTGGCAAAGGTTGATGTTGAGTGAGAAATGTCGTTTGCTGAAGTGCTTCATGACAGAATTGAACAATCTTATTTCTCGTGCAAAGAGATAAGACCTTATAGGACATGCTATAAATCCTCTGTGAAACAGTGAGTATGGAGTGCCTGTGGCTCAGTAAGTAGGGCATGGAGCAGGGCAGTAGGTTTCCAGAGTTTCTAGTTTTCTTTTTTAACTTGTTGGACCTTAAATTCACCTTGCTCCTGGAACAATGCCTGTAAATTCTGTCCAGGGATTTTAGTAGCTGATTTTATTGGGGTTGGTAGTAGAAGAGCCTGCCTGGAACCAGAGACAAGCAGGTTTAGTATTAATGTGATTTTTGTTATTACTGTTTCTTCACACAGCAGCAATGTGTCCAGGCTGAGTGGAAAACCTGGCCTTTTAAAAACAAAATACTCGATGTTCTCATTATCTTGCTGCCTTTGTGAGCTGTAAATAGTGTTAGCTGAGCTGTTGGCTGGACAAAGCTACTCCCAGGCCCTCAGGCTGGTCCTGAGATGCAGTCCCAGTGTGATCACTTGGATGTTGTCACTGCTGACATCACCACTTTATCTGCTTGGTCTTGGAAAGGAGCCCTGGCTCTGATTGCAGAAGGTGTCTTTTGTCTCCTGAAACAAACAGGAAACCAGAGATACGAGGTGGCTTTTTTACAGGTTGGGCCCATCCAGCTGTGATGGGATGAGTGGATAACCATGACTTGCTTAGGGAGAACATGGCTCTTCAACCCAGCCTGGGTTTGTCTCATTTTGTGGAGCAGAGATTTTAAGATTTCAAAAGGATTTACTGTCCGGGTTATGAAAAATTTGTGTTCTGTGGCACGTGAAGAACCTTTATAGGAATTGCTAAATTCCACGTATAGATGTGTTCAGAGCCTGACGGTGCTCAGGCTCTGCAGGTTCTGAGCTGAGCTTTGCAGATTCAGGCTCTGCCATGGATCCTGGTTCCTATTAGAGCTATTCTTAAGGCTCTGTAAGGTAGAGCTTTGTACACTGCTGTAACTCAGCTGTGCAATTTTGTTACCATAGAATCACAGAATCCTTCAGGTTGGAAAAGCCCGCCAAGATCCTCAAGTCCAGCCATTCCCTCAGCACTGCCAAGGCCACTACTAACCCTTGTCCTCAAGTGCCACATCCACATGGCTTTTAAATCCCTGCAGGGATGGGGACTCTACCACTGCCCTGGGCAGCCTGTGCCAGGGACTGACAACCCTTTGATGAATAATTTTCCCCAATATCCAATCTAAACCTTCCCTGGCACAACTTGACGCTGTTTCCTCCTGTTCTGTTCCTTGTTCTCTGGGGGCAGAGCCCGACCCCCACCTGGTTGCGCCCTCCTGCCAGGAAGTTGGAGAGAGCAAGAAGGTCCCCCCGAGCCCCCTTTTCTCCAGGCTCCCTCAGCCGCTCCTGGTGCTCCAGACCCCTCCCCGGGTCCGTTTCCCGTCTCTAGACACACTCCAGCCCCTCCGTGTCCGAGGTTCGGCCCCGACCGCCCCTGAGCCCCGGAATGTCCGGGGAGCGCGAGGGGCCGCAGAGCTGCGCTGTGGCCGCCAGAGGGCGCGCGGGACTTGCCCGAGGGGGGCCGGGGTCAAAGGGGCTCCAGGAGAGCCGGAGAGGGACCGGGGACAAGGGCTGGAGGGACAGGACACAGGGAATGGCTTCCCAGTGCCAGAGGGCAGGGCTGGATGGGATATCGGGAAGGAATTGTTCCCTGAGAGGGTGGGGAGGGGCTGGGATGGAATTCTCAGAGGACTGTGGCTGCCCCTGGATCCCTGGAAGTGTCCAAGGCCAGGCTGGATGGGGCATGGAGCAACCTGGGCTAGTTGGAACCTGGCAGGGGGTGGAACGAGATGAGTTTGAAGGTCCCTTTCAACTCAAACCATTCTAGAATTTTGTGAATTGCATTTCTGTAAGAGATTTCCCCCCTCCCCTCTCTCTCCTTTTTTGGGGGGGTAAAAGAGACAAACCATGACGGTGCAGCCAAGCAGTGGCTGTGGACATTGACTTTCACAGGCCATGCAGTGGGGTCTGATTTGGCACCATGTCAGGCTTGGTGCCAGCATAACAACACTGGCCTAATTGCAGTAGCACAGCCTCCTGCTGCACTTGAAAGGTAGAATTTAATAGCATTCTGCACTCTATGAAAAAATCCCCAATAAAAACACGTCCCAGTTCCTGTGCTCTGTTCCCCTGCAGGGTCGGAAGCAGCTCTGTGTACTGTTTGCTTTGTGTGCTTTCCCTTTCCTTCCCCAGCCCCGCTGCACTAAGGGACTCGTTTCCAAGGTGAGGTGAGCAGCAAGTCATGGCTTGGCAAGGAAAATCACTCCTGGAGGCTCTGTGGTGATCCCAGCTGGCCGTAGCTCTGCTCTTAGAGAGCAGATCAACCCCCTCTCCCCAGGAATGCGGAGTTACGCAGGGATCTGGGGCTGAACCTTGATCTTTGAGAGGACTATAACCAGCCTCTACCATGATTTTTCGTTGAAATTCAACCAAAATGATGAAAAACCTGCCCTCCCCCGTCCAGCTCTTTGGTCTTAACTTTAAATCTTGGAAACTGAAGTGGTGATTAGGAAAGTAAACAGGATCCCTTCCTGCAGGGAAGGCAGGAGTTTGTTCCGCCCAAGCATTGTACGTTGCAGGGGTTAAGTCAAATTTTGCTTTGGGAGAGGAAAGGAAAATCTCTCCAAGTAATTAACTTGAGATGCTGACGCTAATGAAGGGGCTTTCAAGGCTGAAACTGGTGGGGGTTGATGGGAATCCCCTGCTGAATCAATGATGTTACAGCTGCAGGAGTGATTCCGCAATTATTAGGCTGAAATGATGTTGAACATGAAGTTAATCCTGTTATCTCTCAGATACTGAGCAAACTGAGTGCTCTGGATAACTCTAATGGGATTATGTGAGTCAGTCTGGCACCCTTGCCCTGTTCAGGGCTTTTTCTTATTTTCCTTTTCAGGATAAAGTATTGATCAGGCTTCCTAGAGTTAATGTTGGGAGGTGGTGTCTGGGACAGTGTGTTGCAGCAGTGCTGGGTTATTTTTTTTTAAATGAGTTTGATAATGAACACCCTGTGGCCTCCTGAAGCCATTCACTTCTCCACAGCAAGGATCCCTTAAGCCCATCCCTAAACAGATGTTTAGGAAAAGAACTGAAGAACAAGGACAAGTTTAAAAGGAGACTTCCCTGTGTCACACCTTCCTGGCATCAACGATCTGCCATTGAGTGAGTTTCCATGATGGAGACTGTTCTGGGCCATCATATTTGCAGAGAATAATTAGTTCTGGCTTGAAAGTCTCATTCTGCATCCCTGATAGCCTGTGGTGATTGTTCTAAACACAAGTAGCTGGTGGGGTGCTTAAAAGGAATTATCTCGAGCTTGGTTTTAAGGAGTTGGATAAATTGCAAGGTAACCAGTGTCAGGAAAACTCTGGAACCAAAATGATCCTGTAAGGAGGAGAGAAGAACCATAGTGCATGTTCAGTCACTGGCTGTGGTCATTACAGGTGAGGTTGTTTTCCTGTTGGGCACAGACCTCCAGGTTGTACTGGCCTGACTTCCATGCAGCGTTTGGATGAGCTGGAACAGTGGCGTTGTCACTGCCAGGTCAAGCTCCAGCAGTGGTTGCAGCAGCACAAAGCACAGTGACTCAAGACGACCACGTACAGTGGAGAGGTGAAGTTCTATATCCCAGTGAGATCTAGAATTTGTTGCAGGGTTTCAATGTCATGGAAAATGTTTTTCTCTGCTCAATTACCACTAAACCAGGCCTCTTGGTTTCAGCATCACCAGAGTATGGAAGTGATTTTTATAACACCCACTAAATGAGCAGATGTTTTTGTGCCAAACCAGAAATTTCCATAAATACAGGAAAGTTCTGTTATTAAAGGATCAGTCAGCTTTTAGTTTCCAAGCTTTGATTCACTTTTTTTTTTTTTTTTTTTTTAAGGACTGATCTTGTTAAGAACTGTTGATTTTTTTGTTGAGGTTTTATTTTTTATTTTTATTCTTTTCTGTTCCCTGGAGGAAGGTGAGAATTGTTCTGGAAGATCCAAGGAGCTCATTTACTACAGAAATGAGCTTCAGGACTGCTAATGACAAAGTGTCTGGGCTGTCTCAAAGAAGGCAGTGGGAGGATGTGGGGGTTGGTGTAGACAAGGAGCCACCTGGGATTTTGGACCAGTTTAAGTGCCCAGAGGCCAGCCAGCCCTGCTGTTGATAAGGTGATGGATTTAGATGGCATCGCACTAGCCTGTAATTCCAGGGACCTCGGGGGATAATTATTGCAGCAAAGGAGTCAGCACTTTCCACAAGTTTTTTGAGATGGGAATTCAGCACAAGAAAAAATTCCTGATTACAAACCTAAAGTGCGCAGAGAAACAGTTTTAGTATTTGTGTTTATACACCATAATTTTGCTTTGCACACCATACGCTTGCTCTAAGATATCCTTGCTATAACTGCTCTTGAAGAGTACTCTTACTGGAGCCACTTTTCATTCCTGGTCTGATAGAGGAGGCACAGACCCTTGATAAATTAGTTAATCCAGATGTTTTCCACTGGTTTTCTCAGTGACTTCTCTTTGAACTTCTTGTAGATCTTGCTCATTCTTCCTGCAATCTGAAAAGCCTTGAACCTGAGTTTTGGTGCTGCTCAGGCTGGTGTGTTCTGGATTTTGAGGAGGGAGATTTTGGTGGATGCCACGGTGGGGAGTTTTTACTGATACTTACCTTTAAGATCTTTCTCCCTTATCAGCAGTGTTCCCTCTTTGAACATTGGGAAGTGCCTCACGGGGCCATGGGATGTAGAGTGGAGCTCTTTGGCTGCCTAATCTCTGCCATCACATCATTCTTTGATCCCAGCCTGTATCTCAAGGTGTTTAACTCAGGTGTGAGCCTCCCAAAGACTGCCCTTGGCAGGAAAGAGGTGAATCCTCCTCTCTCTATCCTGCTGGTATAAGAGGTATCTGCATCCGAGTGAAGGTGGGACTGCAGCTCCCATTAGGCTGGCTGGAAGATTTTTAGCTGACATACTTGAAATAGTCCTGCGCTATAATTCTTATGCTGCAGAATTTGGTGAGTAAATATTTGAGGAGCTCCTTCTTGCTGAGCTCGGGGCCATTCCAACGGGTGGGTTTGAGCTGCTGTTTCGCAGCCCATCCTTGATGGTCTGTGGTGGCTGCGCTGGGCTGTGCTAACAGCTCTCGCTGCCCTGCTTTAATTCATTGTGTTTGGTTCTGGTCTTCACAGTGTGAGAAAGACAAGAAGCTACTGGACAGGGTCCAGCAGAGGCCACAGAGATGAGTGGTCTGGAGCATCCCTCTGATGAGCAGAGATTGTGGGAGCTGGGCCTGGTTAGTCTGGAGAAGAGAAGGCTGAGAGGGCATCACATCAATAAGCAACCTGGGATAGTGGGAGATGTCCCTGCTCAGGGCAGGGAGATTGGGACTAGATGATCTCTGAGGTCCATTCCAACCCCTTAACATTCTAAGTCTATGAAATATCTCCAAGGGGAACCAGAGGATGGTGCCAGACTCTGTTCAGTGGTGCCCACGGACAGAACAAGGAGCGATGGCCATAAACTAAAACACAAGTTCCACCCCAACATGAGGAAGAACTTCTTTCTGTGAGGGTGGCAGAGCCCTGGAACAGCTGCCCAGGGAGGGCTGGAGTCTCCCTCTCTGGAAACATTCCAAACCCACCTGTACACGTTCCTCTGTCACCTGCTTTGGGTGACCCTGCCTTGGCAGGGGGTTGGACTGGGTCCAATCAGAGGTCCCTTCTAACCCCAACTCTTCTGTGATTCTGTGAATTGAACCCCATTTCCTGCTGGCAGCAGTGCCTGTGGCAGTGCTCTGACTGCAGCCCCACGTCCAGCCCTGCTACGTGGGAGGAGCGAGGGGAGCATTATTTGAGAGTCTTGCAGATGGTTTTCAGCTGCTGTTTTAGTGTGGTGCTATTTGCTCCTAAATAAGGCTGCTGCTGGTGCTCTACAGACACTGGATGAAGGGAATGAGGTGAAATGAGGAATTTGGGAATGTGTGAAGGGTTGTGTCTGCAAGAGGGGGAGCAACTTGGGGAGAAACAGCTTCCTACAAGGTTAGGATTAGCTGTACCTTCAGAACTGTTGGTGTTATCTCATCTCTTGACATTTCCTTTAATTATATGAGATGACCTTGACACTGTAAACAATTCCCATGGCATTGTCCCTGTACTCATGTGAGTCAGTGTGATGCGTAAACAGCGTTTGGTTTGGGGACCCAAGGTCTGTATGGTTCGGGACACAATCATCCTGTCTGATTTTTGTGCCTTGTTCCTGGATGGCTCTTTGTGCCTGTGGCTGCCACCACCTTGTTCTCCCAAGTTCTCTTGGTACTACTGGCAGAAAACAGGAGCATCTGGGATTGGGATTTCAGGATGAGCCTAAGGAGGAAGGTGGAGTGCTCTCGTTTTGCTTTCAGCTCCTTTGGGCCTCCATAATTCTCTCCCCAGTTCCAAAGGGGAAGAAGGGGATGTTACGCAGCACAACCCCAGCACTGCTTTATTCACATTAGCAGCAATGCTTTACTCATCATGTTTCCATCTTCAGCCTCACTGCTGCTTGGAGATACCTTGGTGGTTGAGCAAGAGTCAATATTTGGAGTTGAGGTTGAGGTTCACTCCCTGTCTTGTTGATGGCTCTTGTCTGGGTGTGACCTGAGGTCTGGCCATGCCACTGTTTCGGGTGGCCCATGGTAGATCTATGAAACATAATTTGGCCAGATGCACTTCCTAAGCATTATCTTGTTCCTTAAATAGAGAATAAAGCTTGTATCAACATGAATCACAGAGTTGATAAACTGGAATGGTTCCTCTTGGAGTTGTCGTCTTGTATTGGGCAAATATTTATCCACATTGTTTCCAAAGGCATATTTGTGCAATAGAAGGAGGTCAGACCTGTAATTACCTGTTACATTTACTCTGGCAGAAATGGCTTGTAAAAACACAGCACAATTGAAAGGAAGCTTTTAAACCTCTCTGTGCGTGAACCTAAAGCTGTGGTTTAAAATTTCAAATTTTATGAGAGTTTTCAGTTGCAAGGGTAGAAAAAGTATTTTCGTTGCTGAATTTAAGTGCCCCAACTGAAACTGATCCACCCTTTCTTTTGATTCCTGAACTGTGGCAGGGAATTTGGGTTTCTCTTCCGACTGTATCTGCGGGAGATGATCAGAAGCTGAGGTTGTGTGCCAGACTTGCCTTGCATTTTAATCAGGAGCTCCTCGCCTAGTCAGTAATTAAAGCAGAGCAGGTGCAGTGGGGAAATTGGGTGTTCCCCAAAAACTAAACCAAGGCGCTTTTGTAAGTCTCCCTGAGCAGAGCCAGGCGAGTGAGGGGTGGTAGGATGCCCTGGCATTGCCTGGCTTGTGCAGTAATTTGGAAAAAATGTAACTTCAGACTGGAGAACTGGAGGTGTTGAAGGATAATTTGGATTACTGGTGTGGTGCGGCTGCTGCAAGCCCGTTGGGTTGGCAGAACAAAGGTGGTTTTGCTGCAGTTTCAGCTTTGGGTATGAAGAGCAAATGCATTTACTGAGATTTTTGTGAAATGTTTAAAAGAGGAAACAACTTTTGCAGAGAAATCTTGCTGCCTTTCTTTTCAGTTACTGTGTGGGCAGAGAGGCTTGCAGCTGAAGTTTGACATCTTGAAGGATTAGAGGTAGGAAGAGAAATTTGGGATCACGAGTGTGTGGACCTTGACCTATACACTGAAGACTAACTTAGAGTTAAATATAATCCTACCCCTTAGGGTTAATTGCAATTTAATATGAATTTAGAGGTTTCATATTTGCTGATATTCTTGCTGTTAGCTTGCAGTTTCCAGTGTTGTGCTTAACAGACTTTGTCTCATTGGTTTTATAAGTGGCATAGATGTACTTACTCTGCTGGAGGACTTGTTTATTTTGGATAATGTCTGCACAAAGCTGTAAAGTCTTATGAGTTAGGTTTGTCCTGTAAGGCTGTTTGTGATGGATGTGACTGTGCAGCAGCCTCTTGCTTGGGGAGAGCACTGTGTGCTGTGCTGGGCCAGCCCTAAAAGCTTGTGCTGGGCAGTGCTTTGGAAGCAGGGGAATATATTTTGATTTTCTTCATCCTTATGTTTTGAAGTGGGGAGCCTCAGATGATGTCAGTTTATACGTTTTTCTCTGAGTATCTTGAGTTTTTGCTGCAGGAGAGGGTTAAACAAGAGTTAAGCTAAATGTCATTCCTGATTCTTCTCTAAACAATGCAATAATTAATGTAATTTTCTTCTCCGTGTTTTTGCTTAATGTGTTCCTAAGAATATAGCTGGAAGTGGCAGATGGGTATCCTGCCTCTGAATGCTTCCCTGTTGGGAATACACTGATGCTTTGCTAATGCCTGATGCTTTGTTGGAATGTATCCTATATGTGTGCTTCCTTTGGCTTCTGACCAGACTTTCTTTTAATGCTGCTTCAAGGTGCTCCAAAAAGTTGTTCATCAGCTTTGGAGTTTCCCTTGCCTCGAGATGGCAAAGCCATGAATCACCATAGTGATCAAGTTAGGGTTAATCAAGTTGCCAAGATGTGACTGAATCTTTAATTTTGTCAAGATTACATTCCTCAGCATTCCCTTGCTAGTAAACAAGAAAATACTTAGGCTCTGTTGTAATT
Organism: Ifrita kowaldi; assembly: GCA_013398055.1. Classification (NCBI taxonomy): domain Eukaryota; kingdom Metazoa; phylum Chordata; class Aves; order Passeriformes; family Cinclosomatidae; genus Ifrita; species Ifrita kowaldi. The sequence goes on from VZRS01014792.1 coordinate 37,619, forward strand.
GCAGGGAGTGGCGAGGAGGCATTGGTGGTGAGACTTTTCCAATACTGGCTAAAACCTGCTTCCAATGGAAGTTGTATTTCCACTGGAAAACAAGGCTGGGGGATATTTTTGCCCTAAGCTCCTATGGGCCCAAAGCCCAGTTTAATTTACATTTTTTTAAGCCCATTCCCTGTGACAATGAAGCAATTCCTTGTGTTCCAGCTACCTGCTGTGACCGCAGGCCTTTCCAGGAGCATGGCCTCACCTTCCCAAAGGTGGGGCTGGAAGTGCTGTCAGTCAGCTCCTTGGCAGAGCAATGTCTTCCTGCAGCTGTGCTCCATCGTGGTCAACATCTGGACTGCTGTGGGACAGCACGCTCACCTTCCCTGACACCAGCACTGGTGGTGGCACCTAGAGTCCCTGACGTGCTGGACCTGCTGCCCTTTGCTGTCTGAGGTGGAGCACCTTGCTGACTAACTGGTGGGGACACGGGGACTGGAATGCTCTGGGAAATAGGAGTTTCCCTCTTGGAAATGTCACAGGAAGCATGAAGGAAATCATGTGGTGTAGGAGCAGTTAGCTCACATTTGTCTCATCTGAACCATCAAAGTCTGCAGGGCCCAAACAATGTGATGCCAGCTGCCTTATAAATAACCCATTTTCCACTTCCACACCAGCTTTTCATTCCATGTGAGGAGAAAGGAAGAGCGTCACATTGTGTTCGTTTGTTCAGTGACTCCCTGGCCTCTGCTGCCTGTTCCCCCTGCTCCGCTGCCCTCGCTAATGGCTCCACATGCTCAGTGTCGGAGCACAGCTCAAGAAAGGGGCATCTCTGCAGGCAGCCAGAGCTGTTATGTATACATATAAGATTTTTTTTGTGTTCTTGTTCTTCCAAAGCTGAAAACAAAAACTGTGGTGAAACCAAGTTGATTAGAGGGCTGGAGCACCTCTCCTGTGAGGAAAGGCTGAGGGAGCTGGGGCTGTTCAACCTGGAGGAGAGAAGCTTCGGGGTGACCTAATTGTGGCCTTTCAGTACCTGAAGGGAGCCTGCAGGAAAGGTGGAGAGAGACTATTTACAAGGGCCTGGGGTAACAGGACGAGGGGGAATGGCTTCGAACTGACAGAGAGCAGGGTTAGATGGGATACTGGGGAGAAATTCTTCCATGTGAGTGTGGTGAGGGAGTGGAATGGATTTCCCAAAGAAGCTGTGGCTGCCTCTCCCTGTGGAAGTGTGTTCCAGGCCAGGTTGGACGGGGCTTGGAGCAACCTGGTCTAGTGGAAGGTGTCCCTGCCCATGGCAGGGGGTGAAATGAGATAGACTTTAAACCAACCCAAACCATTCCATGATTCAATGAAACACATCCAGGGTTGTGGTGGTGCCACTTTTTCTCCTCCCTGCTAGCCCTCCTGGTGAGGTGGTCCCTCTGTGAGGATTTTAGTGGGTGCATCTCCCGCAGTGAAAGAGCCTTACAGGCCCTGTAGCTCCTGCTGACTTTTTGGTGATGAGCTCTGAAGGAAAACGCCCAGTATCACTGGTTTTAAATAGCTCAGTCGTCGGCAGGGATGGGATAATGCCGGAGTCCTTTTTAATGTTCCTGTGGCTGAATCATGGAACACAAATGTCTGAGTCACCACGGGTGAATGTAGCATTTCACGTTGGTGTGAACCAAAATGTGAACAACACTGGCTTTATTAGAGGAGCTAATATTGGGCTCATTATGGCTTTCATTAGATTTTAAAGTGAAACAATCCAGACAAGTTCGTTTTACAATGTATATAAACAGATTATTAACACGGAAATGCCAGGGGTTTAATGGGATGCTGGGCTGGATGTAGAGGAAATGAAACTTCAGAGGAAGGCCATGTACCCCATGTTTGAGTGTTTGCTGCCCGTCTTTTTTTATTTCAGCCATCTGCGTCTCCTGAAATCGTGTAAAATTTTCATGTAACTGGGGTTTTTTGGTTACTATATTTTAAAATAAAATGATGAAGGGACAATCAGCTGTTTCCCATTTTGCTCTCCTTTAGAAAGCTCTTTGCTATTCCAAGTTTTTAATCTTAAAAAGGTCTTCCCTGTCCCTGAGGAGTAAAACAGTTGTTCTGGTTTCTTCTGGTTGCTGTGCAGCAAAGTCAGATGGCCTTTCTCATTATTATGGGAATTTTGGACATTTATTACTCTTCCTTGCTTGAAATGTGGGTTTTCCTTTGTCCTGGATGTCCTGTGGGACAAGGGCAGGTTGCTTTGTCCCATATTTTTCCCCAATGGTGAAACAAAGCCCTCTGAAAGCAGAGGGTTTCTTAGGAGCTGCTCTTATGCTCTGACCTCAGGCTGCAGTTGAGGCAGGAACATTTTTTGGCATTCTGTTTCCTGGGACAGAATTGGTACCTTTCCTTCTAGAGGTGGAGCTGAAGAATGGACTGATGGTTTTTCTGGCCAGGAGTACCCTTAAAAATAATGATGCTGGTGTTACTTTTGGGTTTCTGCTGTTTTGTGCACGTTGTCAGCTGTTTTCTGGTGAGGTTTTTCTTTCTCCCCCAGAACAGAGAGTTGTGGCTGGTATTCCTGAATGATGCCTAAGTCCACAGCCAGTTGCAATTTGATACACAGATTTGTATCTCTTTGCTCCTTGGGCACCACAGCCCTGCCTTTCAGGACGAAATATTAATGCTTCTGGTACAACCATTGCCAAATCTTGTTAGTCTCTCTGTGATGGTCTTTGAGGCCTGATGAAGGGTACAGAAATGTAAAGGACTTCATTTCACAGCCTGGTAGGCTCCTGTGCAGCACCAGTGCCTGAGTAACTGTCGTGCATCTCTTGGGCTGCAGCCACTGTGAATTGAAACCCATTTATTTAAATATCTTTTATTGAAATTTAGGCTAATGTTTCATGTTTTACTAATGCAGAAATAAAGGGTCAGGATATGATCGTGCTGCTGTGCTTTAACAATTTACCACATGTCATCTCTTCTGCAACAGAGCTTTTGTGCACTCTGAATTCACAGCAAATGCCTTAGAAAAGGCAGTGACTTTAATTCCTTAGAAGCCAGGCAGGTCTAGAGGCAGCATTCTGTAGCATTCCCAAATGCAGGGTTATTTTTTCCAGACCTCCTTCCAAGCTGGGCAGCTGATTTACAGACGTGGGGAAGTCTTCCTGCCTTTATCTCTGACCTTTGTGGGTCTCTGCCAGATGGCAGTGAATATAAATGGCTTTGAAAATGGCTTTTTCTTTTCTTCAAAGCAAAAAGTCTTCAGTGAGGTGGAGCATTCCTGGGAATCGGGATGTTCATTGCCCACAGTGAGAGCCTGAGCACAGAGATGTCCATGGTGGGAGTTGGAGAAGAGCAACACTTCCAGGAATGTCCATGTGCCCTGCATGAGGGAGGACAGTGGTATTTGCTGTCCTCCTCCATGGCTCTGCTGATCCCCTGCTCCCATACCTGCTCCTGCTGTCTGTGGGATGAGGGTCACCTGCCCAGCACCAGGGATTGAGGACAAGCACAACGCAGGTGGAGAAGGTGCACAAGTGCTCTCCTTCCTCCTATGTTTTTACAGCTCTGCTTTGAATGAGGAGTGGATTTGCAAGTTGCCCAATGGCACATTTAGTATGTTAGTGGGGGAGCCAAGAGCACCAAGATCCTCATGGTGTGTTTGTGGCTCAGGTGAGGTGTTACAGAATTTCAGAACTGCCCCTTGCCCCGTTTTGCGGTATGTTTTTGTAGTGCTGCATCCCCCATCCTTGGGGCTGGGAACGACAGTCCTACGGCATTTGCTCTGGGCAATGTGCAGCATTGATTGTTCCCAGCTACACCAGCCCAAATCGACAATCTTGGATCTGGTTGTTTCCCAGAACAGAAGATTTTCTTATTGGAGTTGCTGCCTGGGTAGTGTTCAGTCATATTGAAGTCCTCCTCTTGCTGGCCCAACAAGGACAGGGACACCAAGTGCTGCAGGAAATCCTGTTGTTTAAAACTTCTGCGCTGGGGAAAAACCAACCTAGATGTGTGGGGTCAGGTTCCTGATTTTAATCCCTTTTATGCTGCAGCAAATTCCTGTATATTTTAGAAAACTGATTTTCCTTTTTCCCTGAACTAAGATTAAGCTTCTGGATGCTTAAAGATTTTCCTGCTCCTCTGTTGTGGAGTGTACAGGGAAAACAAGCTGTAGGTTCACAGAAGTCCTAACCCAAATTTTAATGATAAATTAAGGAATCCAAATGGACATATTTAAACTTTGGAGATCTTTTATTGTGAGGCAAATGATTGAGGGGAATGTTTGTTACCTTAACCATCAGGCTGTGACACATGAATAGAAACTAAACTTTTACTTTCCTTGTTAAATTTAAATTTAAATTAAGCAAGAGACATCCTTCCTGGTAACTTTAGCGGAGAGAGGAATTGCTGTGAAATTGTATTTTTATTATATATTTGGCTAGATGCGTATCAGCTCAGGCTCTCTTTGAAATTCCCTTTGCTCTGGGGTAGTGCAGCTCCCACAGCACTTAGAGAACGGCTGTCTCATCTCTGACTGCCTTGGTTTGTTTACCTGGCACAGGTAGGCTGTAAATTCCTTAATCCCATTTTGGGAGGTGAAATCCCTTGGTGTGTTGCTGTGCATGGATTCTCCAAGCCCATCCCTGAGAAAAACACTGCTCTCCTCCTTGCTCCCAGCTTTTCTCTCTTCTTGCTAAACTGGAGGCGAGGAAGGAGCGAGGGGTGTTGATAATTTGGATTGTGCAGCTAAGTGGCTGGATCGTGGCTGGCTGTCTCCTCCCCTTCCTGAGCTTCGGCCCTAGCCAGCTCGGCTCTGGAATGACAGGCATTCCTGCGCGAAGGGAGCTGGCACGGACACCTATTTATGAGATTCAAGTGCCCAGCCATGGGGGACAGGGAGAGCAGGACCTGTGCTGGACCATCAGACACCAGAGCCATGGCCTGAGAGTTGGGAGCCGCCTCACTTGCCAGGCTCTTTCCTAATCCGAAGTGTGGATTTATCGTTTTAAAGGATCGAAGTGTTCTCAGCGTAGACTTTTCCTCTCTCCCCCTCCCGCCTCTTCCCAGAGAACTGCTCTGAACAGAATCTCATGGGGCAGCCGCACTTCTCGAGACCGGTAAATCCAGGTGCCTTTGGTGAGTAATGGAGGGCAGGGGAGACGAGGGAACTTCGGGGCTGTGGCAGGGCAGCATTGCAGGTGAAACGGAGGAGTTGGGAGGAGTGGAATGTGGGACTTGTGTAACCTGCGCCCAGCTGGGGAGAGAAAACAGAGAAATAACTCCATTTCCTTCCTTTCTCTTACTTATGTCACATGCAATCGCTGTGCAACATGTTCTCTGATCTTCAGACAGGCTCCAAGCTGCTGTTTTAAGGGACAGCCTCTGGCTGGCGTGGATTCAGGGATACTACCTTTGCAAAGCACTTGCATAGTGGGAAAGTTCACCTGCGTGGGGCAGGAGTCAGCCCTGAGAGTGAGCCTGGACCAAAGCCACTAAGAACTGCCTCCTTGTGTGCGATGTCACCCAGCTTTTGGGGCAGCTATAGCAGTTTCGGGGGAAGAAGGGCTTGGCAATCATCTCCCTGCTTGTTTTCCCTCTCCACTGTGAGGTATCTCAGTAACAGGCTGGAGAAAACACAACTGTGTTAAGCTCTAGGAGGAGCCCCACTTCCCAAGCACTGTCTGTGGGTCAGTGTTACTCCAGGTCTGACGCGGGTGCTGTTCCCAGCACTGGGACTGGGGAGGCACTGGCTATGAGACTTCCCACATCCCGCTGTTGCCTTTCTCTCATTTCCACTTGCTGTCAGCTGGCTGGGCTCAGTTGCTCACCCTCATCTGTAAAATGGAATTATTTGATTTTTAGAGAAGAAATTGACATTGGCACACAAAGAGCGCCCTCAAGATAGAGTCTGTTATTTTCATTATTTTTCACTTCTATATCTTTGACACTAGCAAGCATTTCCAGGGCTCAGGTGAAACCTGGATGATTCTCTTCCCCACCTCCAGTTCACTCCAGCTAGTCTTGTTGAAGAGTTGGTAAAAGTAAAGTGATGGAGAGAGTGGAAGGGAGAAGTAACACTTCAGTTGTATTCATACTGTGGAGATTAACAGCATCTTCTGCTTGGATTTATTCGCTGTTAGAAGCTGGCCTAGTCAGTCTTGGGCTCTTTGATCAAACACGAAGAACAGTGGTAATTTCCAGGGGAGTGGGCTTGGTGTAATGATATTGTGCTTTCTGGAGACTGGGGCCAGCAGACCTGGTGTTTCCTCAAGTGCTCATTTGCTCTCTGAAGTCTTTTTTCATGGCACAGCTCTCACAGTTCCTACTGATTAAATCTGGAACTTGAAGAGATGGTTCTTGCATTAACTGTGACAGGATGCTGTTAAGGAGAGTCCTGTGAAGATTATGGTGATTAGAAACATAAAAAACACAGGGAAGCCGAGGGCTGGGACTATTTGAGGCTTTTGTGACCACAACCTTTTATTCCTTTAAGGTCAGGATTCACGTCTTCCCTGGATGATTCAGGAAAACACACACCAAGTTTTTAAAGCTGTTTTAGGGAAGCTTAGAAACATTTACCCAAAGTGCTTTTTGGATACTTTTAACAGCATTTCCTTCAAAAGAGTGTTTGCTTTTTGAGTTGTTACTGTTTGGAAGCTTCTCAGATTCTTGACTGCCCTGCTGGACACAGCAGGGTGGGAAAGGAGTGAGTTGCATTGCTCTCCAGCCTGTGCATCCACATTGTGGGGGCAACGAGAAGGTTTGTGGCAGTGCCTTGGTGCTGGCTTGGGGCTGCGATGATCCTGCTGGAGCCATAGGTACTGATGTATTCCAGGTACCTGAGGTGTGTAATGAGCAGCCACTTTCCCAGCAGAACTTCCCGATGCACCTTGTGGGCTTGTTCGATGGCAGAACTTCAGGGAGGTGTGTTCCTTAGGGAAATAAAGGTGATTAAGCAGAGTTGCTGCCGTGGACTGAAGTACTATTTCTGTCATTTGCCCAAAGACAGAAATGCCCAGCAAGCTCCTTAAGAATAGAAACTCCTGGGATTTGTGGAAATCCCATAATAACTCCTACAAAAAGAGATGGATCGGGTTCTGGGTGAACTCTGGTTTGTGGATGGAAGGAATCTGGCCCAAGCTCACGGTTTAAGCACTGTGCAAGTCTGTTTACACATCAAAATAGGGATGTTTCCTCATGAGGATGTCTCTTAATGAAGGTGTACCAGAATTTACCATCTCAGAAAAGGACTGGGGCAAAGAGCCCATTATAGTGCAAGGAGGATGATACCTGGCTTCTCTTAGAGTTAGACTGCTCCACCAGCCTTTGGATGTCTGCAGAAATGATTGGGGGGAAAAAAGCAGCTCCATTCTGCAGTCCTGTCCTGAGGCTCACTGACCCTACATCCTTAAAAGATTGTGCCATTTTCCTCATGGACATTGAAAATCAGTTGTGTTTCTCCCAGGTATATTCAAGATATCAACTGTCATCATCTGAGATGCAATAATTTGATTTCTTCACAGCCTTCAGCCTTGCTTTGTTGTGGTCTCAGACTTGGATCTGAAGTGATCTTTAGCTTAAAAACAACATTTCTCTATAGCCAGGGTGACTTTTGAGGATGTGTGACCTGAGTTAAAACAGTTTAAAAACTCACCAGGATTACTTCTGGAATGCCCTGCACTAGATCCAGGTTGGGTTTAATTCTTTAACACTGTGCATCAGAGGTGCCACTATTCCATGTAACTGTTGCAGGTATCTGCCACATGAGAAATGATCTTTAATGGAAGGAATGCTTTTTAGTTATTCCTGTTGGTCCCTGACATCCCTGCTGTGCCTGTTTCCAGGCTCGCAGTGCTTGGCTCTACAAAAGGGTATTTTGGGGCTTGATCCCTGAAGATGGGGATTAACTCTCCTTGCTCACATGGTGGCTTTCCATCCCTGGCCCATGGTGTGACCATTAAACCATGACATTTACAGGTGGGGTGGGGTTCCTAAGGGCCAGCTGGGAGCTGCCTGCTGGGGTGTTGTGTGTGCATGGCCATAGTGTGACTACGTGTGGGGTTTTTAATTGACCCCATGGATCCTGGCTGTGCCAGTTTTGACTCACTGAGAGCAGTGGTGGAAGTGAAAGCTTCACCCTGTTTAATGGAAATGGCAGCCCCAAGCCTGACAGGACCTTTGGGAACAGGTGACACATCACCACAGCCACTTGCTGGGGGTGTGAGAGACCAACTGTGGGTCTCTAGCTCCTAACACTGAAATGGTTTCTCTGTTTTGGAAAAAAAAATGACTGGGGTCATTCAACACCACAAGATGGAGTGGGAAAAGAGCTTTTTTCTGCATGAAATTTAACTGCAAGACTTGAGCAAAAACATGTCTGCAGGGGAGGGTTGGAAGGACCAGCTGGCCAGGCAAACTGATAGGGAATTGCATCCCAAGCTGCTTGGCACTGCTGGAGCTTTCCTGCCTTCTTGCGTGTTCAGACTGTGCCAATTTTGTGACGTTTCCCTAGATTATTTCAGTCTAAACATTTTGGGTTAACACAAATCTGCTGTTTTAAACAGCTCAAATTCACCTGCTTGTTTGGATAAAATGAGATCAGAACAGCTTAAGTGTTTGGGAGAGCAGATCTGAAATGGCAGGAGGCTCTGGCTGGGAAGCAGCTGGGGCATCACGCTGTCCCTGGACCAGCTGGATTCTGAGCTCCAAGTGTTCCAGGCCATCTCCCCCGGGAACATCAGGCAACATGCTGAAGTTGCAGCAGATATTTTATTCCTGATTTTTCCTCAGCTGGTGCTCTGTTGGAACATTAAGCCACAGCATCCAGCTGTCAGGGTGGGTTCTGTGGGGCTCTCCCACCCCCAGGGTCACTTTTCCAAAGCGTGGACTACTACTTCCAGAAGGGTTAAACAATGCCCTGCTTTGGCATGGGGTCACTTTAGGGACCTGCCAGCTGGGAATCTCTTGACCTTCTCATTAGGACTCTGCTGGCTTCACCCAGGGCTGTGTAACCTCATTTAACCTTTTCTATGTATTTAAAATGGGTTTTCCAGCCTTGGCACCATGGTGAAGGTGAGGCTGGTCTCTTGCTGCTGCTGAGCAAGGGAGAGGTTGGGTGAAGGCATCAGATTCTTGATGCTTCCCACCCTTCCCTCGAAGTCTGGCTCCTCTTTTCTTTGCCGCGTTTCGTTCCCTGGGCACTGCCCTGTGGTTCCTTCCGGGTTTCCCAGTGCATGACCCGGCTAAGGAAGGGTTTCCACCTTGCATTGCAAAGCAGCTTAAGGACCGTCCTGTACCTTGTAGAGTAGAGCACGAGGAGGCACAGCCTCAGCAAGGTGGATTCTCTGCCTTCCTAGGGAAGAAATGTCCTCTGCAGCATTTTGTGGAGATTTGAGCTGGAAATGGACTGTGAATGGAAGGGAAGGTCCATTTTGGAGGGAGTGTGAGCACTGTCTAACGTGAACAATCACTGAACAATAAGGTTATTTGAATGCAGATCTGTAAATCTCACCTCCAGCTGCTGATCCACCTGCTCATTAGTCCTCAGTTTCATAATTGCTTCACAACAGACTGCTTTAAATATCTATGTCCCCGTGGTAATTAGGGATGGGAAAAGGAAGTGTGCTGTGGAAGGGTAGGACAGGCTCTCCTGTCATCTGCACAACAGGACCGAATGAATCCCGGGGGGATCAGGGAAGGAATTGCTTCCCTGGCATCAGTGTGACCAGTGGGCTGGAATGGTCTAGGAATGTTTAGTAACATGTCAAGTTTTATTCTACACAGAGCAAAAGGGTGGTGGAAATGATTTGGACAGTTTTGTGTTCTAGTGTGCCTATCTCCCCCTCTTGCCTGGCTGTTTTTGGGCATGGAACTGATTATAAACCAACAAAACCAAGTGTTTCCGTGTTGGACAACACCTGACTCTTAGCAGGATCCCACGAGCAGTTGTAACACGGCCAAGGGAGCAGTGAGGTAGAGAAGCAGGACTGAGTGATTTGCTCTTGATGTGAAGGTCTTGTGAAACCTCCTATGTTCACCTGTGTGGTTGCTGTTCTGGCAGTGAGACTCCACCCTGGGATGGTATTTGCTTTGACAGCTGGACCTGGGCTGCAGGAGCTGCTGGAGGAGGTTCTGCCAGGAGTAAACTCACATGTGGGCTCTCCCCACCCTCTCTGCTCTTAGCTGCTCCTCCTTTGGAGGTATCATGTATCTCCTGCAGTTTCGGCTCATCCTTTCATGTCCTCTGCTCCTCCCTGGCTGCTCGGAGGGGACTGTGGTGGGGGAATGCTTGTTGTTCTCCCTGTAACTGGAAATCGAATCCCTGGACCTGATGGTTGAGTTTTCTTTTAATAACTTACTTTGCTTAGTGCAGCACTCTGACATCTTGAGTGGTAGGCAGCACATAAGTGACATTCCTCAGAGCAGCTCAGGGAAAGGGTAGATCTAAGGCAAGCTTGGCACTGCTGCGTTCAGCACTGTTCTCCTTGGAAAGGTGAGGGAAATGCCTTTGATGACACTTGGGATTCAAATTCAGTCTACAGCCTGTGCTTGGCAAGCGCTCATGCCTGCCTGGTGAAGTTTGGGAATGCTCGGTTGAGCACAGTGAATACTGCTTGTTAAAATTGCATGTACAACTCCAGTGTTCTGGTCTCTGAAGAAAATGCCTCTAAACAAAAAAATAAATCAATGAGCAGAGATTCTGCTCATTGTAAGTGCTCTTCTGTGTTCCATCAAATACCCCAGAATGGCAACATCGGGCAAGGCAGGATCAACAGACCCTGGATTAGTGTTTTGTGCTGTGGTTCTGCTTCAAAAGTGGTTTTTTTGAGTTGGGGGTGGGGTTTTTTTGCTTTGGTTTGGTTTTTGTGCATGTCCCTTCCCGCCTCCGTGTCCTTCTTGTGTTGTTCTCCAGAGACTCCAGTGCAGTAGGTGGAGCACAGGCCTGTATTGTGTCGCTTTCCTGTGGAGCTGTTGCTCTTGGCCAGCTTTGCTGCCCTTATTTATAGAAGGAAAATCAGAGAGGGGAAAATGTAGCACATCCAGCTGCTGGAATGGGTCTGGTGATTTCGGGGTGTGGACAGTCATGAACATCAGCTCAGTGGGCTGGAAGGTGTTTGTTTCATGTAATGACTTGTGTCCAGCACCAGTTGTTTCTAAATGAAGATGAGAAAATTTAGAGAAGTGGTTTGTGTTCATGGGCAAAGCTGTGACACTGCAAAATTAAATTAATATGTGGCTGAGGGAGCTGGGGGGACTCAGCCTGGAGAAAAGGAGGCTCAGGGGGACCTTCTCATTCTCTCCAACTCCTGACAGGCAGGTGCGGCTAGGTGTGGGTCAGGCTCTGCCCCCGGAGCACAAGGAACAGAGCAGGAGGAAACAGCGTCAAGTTGTGCCAGGGGAGGTTCAGGTTGGACATCGGGAGGAATTTCTTCATGGAAAGAGTTGTCAGTCCCTGGCACAGGCTGTCCAGGGCAGTGGTGGAGTTCCCATCCCTGGAGGTGTCCAAGGAACAACTGGATGTGGCACTCAGTGTTTTGGGCTGGTGACAAGGTGGGGGTTGGTTACAGATTGGATTCAGTGAACCCTTGGAGGTCTTTTCTAGCCTTAACAATTCTGGGATTCTGTAATTGTTGCCTCATCAGGAAGGCCCTTATCAGTTTCCCTCTGCCCTGTTTATATTGGGAACCCTGCTTGCGTCTCCGCAAGCTGATGTGAGGGTTCAGTGGAGCCACAGACAGAATCTTGTTCCCTTCTTTGCATGAACGTGTGCCACCATTTCCCAGCGTGGGGTGGGTTGGTGGGAGATGAGAGCTGTTAATTACAGCACAGAAGTAATTCTTTATTCTTTACCTTCTTTTCTGTGCAGCTGAAGAGGTGGATCACGCCCCAGGTGATGCCAGCATGGGGGTAGATGTTTTGGAATCAGGCGACACCACACCTCCAACAAAGAGGAAAAGCAAGTTCTCAAGCTTTGGCAAGATTTTCAAACCCTGGAAGTGGAGGAAAAAGAAAAGCAGTGACAAATTTAAGGAAACTTCAGAAGGTAAAGTAACAGGGGCTGTGTGGGTATCCCTTCCTCCATACATTGGAGAAGGGCTTGCTGTCACAAGCCTGAGCGCTGACATGTGTAAGAACCAAAATGGGACTTAGGTGATGGGTTGGCACCTGCAGTCTCTCCAGAAATACCTTGCCATGGAGCTGTAGTTTCAGACAGATTAATTCCTTTCTTTCAAGGAAGCTCTCCAAGCAGCTGTGGGGAGGGAGGATTTGCTCCATGATCAGCAGTGCAGTGTGAAATGCAGGTCTGAACATGCAGTTCCTCCTCTCTCTTAATCCATGCAAAACCAGTGAAATTTGAAGCCCTTTTATTTCCTCTAGAGAATCTCTTTAAATGAAAAAAAAAATCTTCTTGAACTTCAAGCTTGCCCTGTTTTCTGAGTGCTTTTTTTTCAATTTAATATCAGTTTTAGAACGAAAGATTTCTATGCGAAAGCCAAGAGAGGAGCTGGTAAAAAGAGGGGTTCTGTTGGAAGAGCCTGAGCAGGGTGAGTCTGCAAACGAACTTCTCCTGTCTGTATCTGTGTAGCTGATCCTTCCTCTGGCCTCCTCTAGCCAAACCTCACCGTTGGGAGACAAATTTAAGAGTTTTCTGCTAAAGTGATTCCTGTCTGGCTTACCCTTTTCAATGCTCTCTCTTGTCTGTTTTCCCACCTGGGAGGAAGGCAGCCTGCTCAGGGAGGAGGATGGTGCTGAGGAAGTGCAATGCCTATCTGGGACACCTTCCTGCAGGGAGGGAAGGCTGTGCTGTGGTCACTTCCCATCCTGTCCCTCTCTGTGTTCTGCTCCAGATCCCTTGTGCTGTCCTGCCAGCCTCTGCTGTCACACTGTCACTCATCATCTCCTGCTGTTCCAAACTGGAGAGGTGCTGCCCCTGGGGCTCAGGTTGGGAGAAGAATCAGAAATGGAGGAATTCTAAGCTGCTTGGGTAGGGGCATTTCTTCCAAGAGATGCTTCCTGGTATGGTGTCATAGTCACCACTAGGCTTACTAAAGTTTGTGCTGCTGTCTAAGAAGTCTTATCCCCTTTTCTTTCATCTTTGATGCCTCCAAGTTGGGATCGTGCTGCCAAAATAAGTTGTCAGATCACCATCCAGTGACCTGGCTGGCATTTGTGTGATGTGGTCCAATGGAGGGGGCAGGAAGGTGTGGGGAGATAGCAGCCCCCCGTCTCCCGTGGGCGGGAGTGTGGCCGTTGGCTTAGAGCAATGTGTAACTGCACCTCAGGACACACACTGCAGACAGCCTTGGCCTAGCACCAAGTTTGATTCTAAGTGGAAAACTGGAGGTGAAAAAGTGGTTTTCAGACCAAACCACTGAAGGCAAAACTGAGAAAAAGTCTTAACTGTGCTGGAGTGATGCCATCGACACCTACCTGAGGGTGTCAGTGCCTCACTGCAGAGCTCACTAGGTACAGAAGGGTGGGAGGTCACAGGGGTGAAACTGGAAGACAGATCAAAGACTTGGAGCACCAAACTTCCAACTAGAGAGGGCAGGGGAGGCAGAGATCTTCCATGCTGTATGGGTGTAACAGGAGCCTGGCTAAGAAGTGGAATTTTCTTCTTTGAGACTCCTGCTCTGGTTTTAGAAATAGAAGATGGGTGTAATCCGGACAAAGTGCAAACCCCTAGCATGAGGGAGCAGTCGGTGTTGGCAGGAGGGGTAGATTAGAGGCGCATTATCTAAATCCCTCTGGGAGTTTAAGACACTTGGGCAGTCACAAGATGTGAGGGTGGGTTATTTGTTTGCAGTTTTAAAACCTGCTTGTACAAGGTCAGTTAATTTTCTTAGGTGAGTTCTTAGGGGGGAAAGATGCTGGAAACCCTTTGAGATGAGGAAGAGAGGAGTAGAGGTGAAAGGGGTGTAAGGGGAGGAGAAACCGGGAGAGGAGGCTTGGCTGTTCTTGGGTGGGGGGGGTCAGCAGGCTGTGGGCTCCAGGATGTGGGTAATGGGCTCAGAGTAAGGAAAGAAGATGGCACTGGATTCTCTTGACCTTGAAGAAGGTCACTGGAGCTGAAGTTGAGAGTGAGGTGGTGTGAGAGGCCATCAGCTGCAGCTCCCTGCTGGAGAAGGGCAGGCAAGGTTGAGTGGTAATGAAAGCTGGATCATACTGTTCCTGTCTCCCTTGCTGAAAACTCTGGATAACCAGAGGCAGTTGCTGCCATAAAAATCTCTGGCTCATCCCTTCAGTTTCAGCCCTGGCTGGGGAGGAAACTCCCTCTTGTTGCTGTTGGTGCCTCCTGTATTTCAGGGAAGGGGCAGTGAGTGAGCGAGGCAGCACAGTCTGCCAGCTGCTCGCAGGAACCAAGGCTGTTTCTTTTGGAAAAGAAGTCCTAGGAAGCTTCTGAATAACAGCAGGTTAGGGAAGGGGGGGTAATACTTAGGAGGGAGAGGTAAGGTGAGGAGGGCAGTGGAATAAATTATCAAAAATCAGAGCAGCAGAGTGTGCTGGGATCTAGTACCTGGAGGGCCTGGATGCCACACACTCCAATTCCTTCAGAGACAGTAGACTGAACTGAAAAATTTGATTTTTAATCAAATGGGTGATGTATTTATTCGAGTTTTCTTGAGTTGAGAATCAGTCAAAATGGGCAATTTCCCCTTATAGGTATATGCTGAATCTTTTTTTGAGAGTAATACTGTCAAAAATTTTTCTTGTCAGGGCAGTTACAGAGAATGGTGGAGTATTTCCTCATGGGGATTAGGAGTTTAAGGACCCTCAAAAGCATGGGTTGGATTGGATGTGTTTTTTCCAAAAAGAGGTCTTGCTTTTAACACTGGGAAACTCCATGCTAGAATTTGTGAAGCAGAAATAGCCAAAGTGAGCTACATCAAATTCTAGAGCTGTGTCATTACATCTGATTAAAACAAAGGTAAAATGAGGAAATCTGCCTTGCTGATGTTTTGGGTTGAGCAGTGATTTTTATGCCAAATTCAGGGTAGAAACAAGGAAAACAGAGGTGCTTCCACTAATCTGAAGACTTTATGAAAGTCCATTATTGCATGTGCAGTAGATGACTTGGCTCATGTTGGAATCTGCAATGCAACAGGGAGTTGGTGACTGCTCCGTGATGGAGGGTGGATACAAAAGCTGCTGGAGGTTTATTACTTCAGTTACAACTTCCTTGTGCTGCAGCACAGCACTGGGCACACTAATCTGAAACACAGGAGGAAGGGCAGGACAGGGAGAAGAAAAACCCTTGATGGCATACAGTGCTGTGTGATTTACTCCTTGATAATGAAATCAGGGGCTCTGAGCTCCAGCTGGCTGGGTTGCTGTGCTATCGTGTGCAGAAGGTGACTGAAGACCAGCTGTTTCAGAAGCCAGAGAGAAGCTGGTGTGGCTCCGTGGTGGTTCAGTCAGCTCAGCCACCTCTCCTCTCTCCTGCCTTTTGAGTGTTCTCTCTTTGCTTCTCTCTCCTCCCGTCCCCTTGCAGATAGTGAAGAGCCAGAGAAGCTAAACTCACCTGCACTGAAGAACGGCCACACCATCCCCATTAGGGGCCCTGGGGTCTGTGACCTGCCCAGCCAGGAGGAAGAGGCCACAAAGCCATCCAGCCTTAGGAAGCCTGTTCCAGTGGAGGAACCAAAGAAGAGGCAAGGTAAGAAACCAGATGTGTGCAAAATTAGGGCTTCACATTCTCCTGGAATCGGTTTTGAATTCTCATCTGATCCTTCCCACCCTAACTAGGCTCTCTGGTGCCTTAAACTGAGCTCCCTCCCTTTGCAGGCTCCTCCAGCAGCCCCCCTGGGCCCGAACTGGAACCACCTCAGGAGCCACATGTTCCCAGACAACCTCTGCTTCCTCCAAAAAGACCTCCCTCCACTTCCCAGGAAGCAAATGAAGCACAGGCAAAGGCTCCA
Source organism: Ifrita kowaldi (assembly GCA_013398055.1). Lineage (NCBI taxonomy): Eukaryota > Metazoa > Chordata > Aves > Passeriformes > Cinclosomatidae > Ifrita > Ifrita kowaldi. Next base: position 53,509 of record VZRS01014792.1, read on the forward strand.
ATGCCTGCCAGCAGCACTGCAAGAACTGCCCCCTTCAACACAGCCCCCACGGCAGCAAAGACAGTCAATTCTGTAGCTGCCCCTTCCCCAGCCCCCAGGACACTGCTCCCTGCTCCTGCCAGTGCCAACACTACTGCTCCCACCAGTACAACCAGCATAACTCCTGCCAAACAGCCTCCCGTCCCTCCTCCCAAACCCATCAACAGAAATAGCAACTCACTAATAGGTAAGTGACCCCATAAGCTGGTTTTTGTACCCCGAGATGTTCTGGAGCCACTGCTTCAAGACTCTCTTCCCTTCATAAGGGAAGATTTTTTGTTGCATCATGAATGTCTGACCGTCTTTCCTGAAAACAGTCCAGTTTGGACTCAGATCTGCCAGTGTTTAGCCAAGATACACGTGTTCTGGGAACATTGTAATTACTGGAGTCTTCTGCCATGAGCTATCCAATCTGTTCCCAACAGCTACCTGCAGGAAGGAATCCCTGCCTGCCTGTTCTCTGTCAAATCTAAGACAGTGTCTGAATGTTGATGCTTCACTGGGGGCTGGGATTCATCTGGGATTGGGGAATGGTGGATGAGGTTTTGCTTTGTGAGACTGTGGTTAGTGACAATTCCTTCTTTCAGCTGCTCTTGGGAAAAAAACCAAAACGAAACCAACAAACAAACCCAAAAAATCCACATCACACCAAACAATGTCTGTCGTGGCTGTCACTGCCAGGCCATGTGGTTTCCACTTAGAGCAGAGACCAGGAGCTGGCAAGGATAATTCAGACTTCCGTGGTTATACTCAGGCACCTCCTCTAAGATCTGTAGCTGGGCTGTTGACGTACGAGTCTTGTCCTTATGTCTTGTCCCATGGATAAATCAGCCCAACTGTAGTTTGAACTGAATCCTGCCATTTAGAGAATTCAATGTTTTTGTCCCTGTAACTTTTCTAAGCAGAAGATTTGGTGAGAGTGTCTTAAAGCTCTGTTCTCTGTGGCAGTTCTGGGGATCTTAAAGATGCAGCGTTGAGAGTAGGGATGACTTCCATGCAGCGATGGCCTGTTGGCGTTTCAGGCAATTCTCACACAGACACCTCCTAATCTTTGGACAGGGTTAGCAGAGGTTAGCACAGATCAGGAGGGAGGCTCCTGGGAAGATCAATCTGACAGGTGTGCACTGTTATCACAGAAACTGGAGGTGTTACCCAGGTGTGGTTTGAGAAGCAGTGCTGGATGTGCAAGTTGCCATCTGAAGTAGCCTGAGCCACTGCTTTCAGTGTGGATGAATGGCTCTGCTCTGCTTGGGGCTCACCTTGTTCTGGCAGGTTTTGCAAATGACCTTGGTATGGTGTTAACAATCGCTGTGTGTCAGACCAGCTCGATTAGCCCGACCATGCTTGAGCACTCCATGGAATACCTTCTTGTTTTCTTTAAGCTGCTTGCACACACTGCAGGTGGCATTTGAAATGCCCCTAGCGCTAATTGCAGGAGGTACTTGTGGAACAAAAAATGTGGCTAGACACAGCAGTGTATCCAACATCTGTTTGGAGCCATCCTGCCTCTTCCCGACAGCATGGGCTGGGCTTGGAGCACCTGTGGAGTGTGCAGAGGAGGAGAAAACAGGCAGTTCTCTTTTGTCTCCTGGATAAGAAGGCAGATGTAGAGGAGGCTCCACAGGCCTCTGGTCCAGCAGGGTGGAGCTGGAGTTGCGGTGTTGCTATGTGAGCCTTGTATTGTCACTGTGGATGAACGGCAGGAGTGGAATTGGCTTTGTGAGCTCTTCACTGGTCTTTGGTGCCTGCTCTGACTGCAGGGGTGTCCTTTTGTGCCGCTGTTTTAGCCTGAGGCTGGGGAGGGTGTTACTGTGCAGGTCACCTCTTTGTCCCCTCAAGCAGCAGCTGAAAATAAAGCTCAGGAAATACTTGGGGAGTGGGAATTTCATCGGCATCAGCTTGAACAAGCAAGGAAGGGAACGGGGTGCTGTCTGCTTTCCCAAAGCTTGGTGGCACCCCCAGGGCTTGGTGCTTCCAGCAGGTTTCAGGAGCCACAGGCAGCACAGCATGTGCTGGAGCACCAGGTCTACCCATGTTCATATGTCACGAGGGCTGTTCCAGCTTGGGAATTGGGTCCGTTGCACTGGAGGGCAACGGGCTGGCTTGGGAGGGTGCTTCAAGCACCACCCAGGCCCTTTCTTTCTTCCTTCTGCCAGCTCCTCGCTCCCTTTCAAATTCTGCTCTTACCCAGAGGTGCCTCAAGCCTGGTCCTGCCAGGCTTGGAGCACTGCTCAGGAGACACTGGAGTCCCTTGCGCGGGAGCTGAGGGCACTCTGTGTTTTGCACAATCTGGCCCCTAATCTACAAGGGGAAAGTCTAAAAATGCTAAACATCTCAAAAATGTGCCCACCTCTCTCCAGTTATGTGGCCTTATCTCAGAAAACTCTCCCACTTGCAGCACCCTCTCGTGGTGTCTGCGCCACGGATTTCCCTCAGCTCTGTTCTGGAGACGCCCATGTGTCGTCGGCACCCACTCCAGGGAAATGTGCAGCAAGTCTCAGCTGCTTTAGGCAAAGCCTCTACAAGCCCGAGAAGCCATGGATACATGGTTAAAAGCTGCAAACTCCTAAAGCAAGAGCAGTCTTTACTGGTGCAATTTCCCTAGGAACAGAGGGGGTTTGAGGATCCTTTTACTGCCCACTGCGGGCATTTTTCATGTCTCCATGTCTTTCTCTCTCCTCCATCAAACAACAAATATTTAGACTAAATGTTTTTAGGTATTTTTGGAAGTTTTTCTAGTTACTTTGTAGTGGCAGATGAGTTTATATGGGGCTTAAGGAACAGAGTTCAGAGGGAGTAAAGCAGAACCTCATCCTGAGGAGTTGCTGGCAGTGGGGTGTTCTTGGCTTGGGTCTTACAGATGAATAGAAGTGGGGGGAGCACACTGCTGCCTGCAGCTCTGAGCAAAAAATAAGACTTCAAGACTTTCTGAGAATTCCCAAGAGGTTCTTTAATGTGCAGGGGAGCTGTTAACAACTGGAGTCTGGGGTGTCCTGTATGTCTTGGATTCCTTTTATGCTGTAAATACAGCCATAAAGTGCCCACATAACTGCATTCCTGGGCAGGCTCCTGTGCTGTCATTCAAGGGCCGGTGCCATTCCTCTCTCTCTGAAGCAGCAGGATGCACAAACCTGTGTCAGCCTGCTTGTTTTTGGCTGCTCCCCCAAGTCTTACCTTTGCTGCAGGAAGGACAAACTAGAGCCTTGCAACCTGCCTATTTCTGGTATGACATTCTAGTAAAAAACAGCAGAGACTGCTTAGTCCAAGGCTCTTGAGTGCATTGCCGTGCTTTTTCCACACTGGTGAAGGATATCTGGAAAAATACCCTGTTAAACATTGTGGCTTATGTGGTTTTTATTTTCAGCTGAACTTTCCCAAGTAATGACCAGTGGTACAGTCTTATCCAAGCCTTCCCCTCCTCTTCCCCCTAAGAGAGGCCTCCTGCCTAACAACACGTCAGAGGTTGTCACATCCAAGCCCCCAAATGACAGGACAGTGACAGCGAATCGCCCCGCACCGATTCCACTGCACGTGACCTCAGCTTATCCACCACCCTCGCCCTCACCGCCGCTGCCCACCCATGTACCCCCTGAACCTCCATGTGTGGCTCTGCCCACCTCCACTCCTGTCCTAGACCCCCCATGCTCCCTGGACCTGCCCAAGGAGACTCCTCCCCCTCCTGAAGACTTCAGATCCGTGGAAGTGTTGAAGAGGATGGCAGAGCAAGGGTTTGGTGAACCCCACGTGCTGCCTCGCCTGCCCCAAATCCCACTGCACATTCGTATCCAGCAGGCTCTGGCCAGCCCTCTGCCTGTCACCCCACCTCCCGAGGGGTCCCACAGGGCTCACTCGCTGCTCTTTGAGAACGATGGCTTCGGAGAAGACAGCAGCACCCTGGGCAGGACAAGGTCCCTGCCTGTCACCATTGAGATGCTCAAAGTGTGAGTACCTCCTTGTATGTGTGCCGGCTCTCCCAACTCCTGCAGTGCTGTGGTGCTGGGGACGGCTCTGAGCAGGGCTTAGGTCTCTGCTGAAACCATTTTCCCTGTTGGCCAAATCTGTGTTTCAGCCTCTTAAGAGCCAGAGCATCTTCCCCATGAAATTACCCCTGGGTTTGGGATTTTATTGCTCACAAAGGGAAATGGGTTCCAGATGACAAACAATGGCTGATGCCAGGAATCCAGGCCTGGACTGTCTGTAACTGCACCAAGACCAAACAAGGTCCCAGATTCCATCCATCTGTGGCCTTCCTTAGCCGTTCATTTTGCTAAACATAAGTGGGAAAAGGACTGTGTTATAGCAGAGCTGAATCTCCAAGTCACAAAGTAGTGGGGTCAGAGGGCTGTTTGGTTCTGCAGAACCTGCCTCTGTCATTTCCTCGACCAGAGCTCCCTGTGCTTTGAAAAGAGGGGACAGTGCAGAATCCTGCGGTGGCTCTTACACCTCTGGTTTCTGGGCTTCCCTGAAGACAGATAAGGAGGTATTGATTTTAGGGATATTCCCCAGCCCCTGTGCCATGTGTTCATTCAGAGGTGTAATAGTGTGCTTCTTGTTAGTCCAGACGATGAGGAAGAGGAAGAAGATGACCAGGAAGAGGAGCAGAATTCAGGTCCTCATGTGTATATTGGAGATGTGCCATCTGTCACAGTCATCCCCAAACTGGTACCCCAGGTCCTCCCGGAGGAGCAGGAAGGAGATGAAGGGATGAGTGACTCTGACTCTGAGGGGCCCATCCTGTATAAAGATGATGAGGCTGAGGAAGAAGATGAAAGCCATAACAGTAAGGCTTTGACATTGCAGCTGGCTTTTTTTATTGCTCTGCTGAACTTGTGCCTGGCTGCACTGAGATCTGGATCAAAGCGCTGGTTCCCACAGCGCTTCAAAGCAGCTGGTTCTTGGTTGCATGATGTAGCACATGTCCTCTGCCTTGCTTTTTCCAAGGCTCTGCAGCCAAACCTGTGCACTCACCTGCTGAGTGCACCCCTTCGGTTGCAGATGGCTCCTGTGACAGCCTGTGCTGTCCCAGCCCCTCAGGTAGGTGAGCATGTGGTGTCACACAAGAGTGCTGGCAGCTGCTGCTGCTGTGCAGCGCAGAGCTTGGGAAGAGCAAGGAGAGAGGACAGCTCTCCCTCAGGGAGAGCATAACTGCCAGGGGCACAGGGCTGGGACTGCCGTGGCAGGCTCGGCAGCCTTGAGCTGCATCCCGTTGCTCTCCCTCCCCACAGGCACACTGGCCAACAAAGTGAAGAGGAAAGATACGCTCGCTATAAAGCTGGGGAACACAACTGCGCCACAGGAGGAGAAGATCGTCTTCCCTCGGAAGAGCAAGGAGGAGTGGAACGAAATCCGTCACCAGATTGGGACAACGCTGATCAGGTACAGATAATGATGTTCAGCGTGAGCTGCCGGCACAAGTGTGTGCAGGGTGGAACTGGACAAAGTTGGTGCCTTGTCCAAGCAGCTTGTGCTGGAAAAGGGTGGGTGGG
>VZRS01014792.1:59057-87839 GCA_013398055.1 Ifrita kowaldi
TGGGTGGGCACAGCAGCTGGAGCAGGGCTGGGAGGTTGAGTGTTGCTGTTCCTCCTCTGTTAGAAAGGTTGGGAGTTCCCCCTGGAGTTGGAACTATATCCTGCTGACACGCCCCTGTTTTCAGAGGTTAAATGGACTGGAAGGGGAAAATCTCAAGCATTACAGACATGTAAAACACAGATGGTGTAGAAAGGTGTGGATGGATGCAGGATGGATGAAGCTGGGGCTGGTGCCAGTCCAGGCTCTGCTGTCTGAGCTCCCTGCAAAGCTGCTTCTGAGCTGGAGAGCCCTTCCCAAAGCTTGCCAGTGGCCAAGCAGCTGTTTGAGAAAAGCAGAGTGTAAAACAGGGCAGCAATAATCCTCAGTTGTGAGTGAGGAGTGTGGAGGAGGCTGTCTAATGCACTGAAACCAGGCAGTTTTATCCTTCATCTGCTACTGATGAGTGACCAGATATAACATTCTGCACTTGTCACAATTTTCTTCAGGAGACTGAGTCAGAGACCGACTGCAGAAGAACTGGAACAGAGGAACATTCTTCAGCGTGAGTAGCACTTCCCTAGTGGTCTTGAGAAATACCATAAGTTTGCCTTTAACATCTTACTTTATCAGGTGGGGATGGTTTTAAATTGAAAGAGATTTAGATTAGATGTTAGGAACAAATTCTTCCCTGTGAGGGTGGTGAGGTCCTTGGTACAGGTTTCCCAGAGAAGCTGTGACTGCCCCATCCCTGGAAGTGTCCATGGCCAGGTTGGATGGGGCTTGGAGCAACCTGGTCTAGTGCTAGCTGTCCCTGCCCATGGTAGGGGGTGGAACAGGGTGATCACTGAGGTCTCTTCCAACCAAACACATTCTGGGATCATATGATTATGGACAGAATAGCAGTCCCATGCCTGCCACCTCAGGGAAGAGTGTGTAGGCTGGTTCAGACACTGCTGTTACGCAGCAAGAACCGTTAAAGGTGTTTTTGTTTGGGCTGGACTTTTATTTGTGTTCCAGACATTACAGCATTGCCTTGCATGATCGCAAAAGCAGCAGTGCATCACAAAGTCAGGACTGTTTCTCTTGGCCATACCTTGTTCTGCAAAAGTTTTAAATAAACATCTCGAGGAAATGGGAATGTCAGTTCAGGAAGTTTCCATTTAAAATATTTATCTGTGCTGTTATTTTCTTTTAAACTATAATAGCCTTGTGAAGGAGCGAGCTGAGCTGCACAGTGGCTTGGATGTATTTTGGTGATATGGCCATTAATCTTGAACTCATTGGTGCTGTGCAAGGGGTATATTTGCCCCTGCCAGTTCAGGAGGTGACACAGGGTATTGAGTTGTACTGCACTCTCTGCCTGTTCTAAGCCTTTAGATCTGTAGATAATCTGATCCAGCTCAGTACTCTCCTTTGTTCAAGCCTAGAAAGCACTTTTCAAAGCCTGATGCTTACATGAAAAATGTTTTTTTTTTTCCCCTTGGCAGCAAAAAATGAAGCTGACCGTCAAGCTGAGAAGCGCGAGATCAAGCGCCGGCTCACCAGAAAGGTACTGCTGGCTCCCACGGTGACGGCCACCTGGCAGGGCTGCTGGGCATGGTGGCAATGAGCCACGTTGTAGGTACCATGCTGTGGGGGAAGTCACAGGGCTCTTGTGTAAGTGTCCCCAGTGCCCTCGGACTGCAGTGACTTTGGAATGTGGACTGTCACCCATGGTGAGCTGTTGGCACCAGGGCCACGTTTGTTAGTGACAGATCTGAGCTGGCAGCAAGTGTAACTAGCGAGATGAGAACTAAATTTGGCACCTGACACTTTAAAGGTTTGCTGGCCTGGCTGCTGTAACACAGTTCTTCAGCAGCCACGACATCACACCAGGCTCCCTGAAATCCATTTCTAAAGTAACAGCAGTGTGGGAGCTGAGCAGAGTAACAGCTGCTTTGAGCTGTTACGTCCAAGTTATTTGTGATTGTTACTCATGGCTGGGAAAAGCTTCCTCAGGGTCTGTGGGTGTGAAGTGTGAGTGTTGCTATTGCTGAAGCTGTGTTCAGGGGTGTCATGCAGGGCTCACCCTTGTAGTGGCTGTTCCCAAACCCCTCAGTATCCTTCTCCTTGACAGTGTGGCCCGGGTTGTGCCCTAGCCTGGCTTTGTGATCAAATGGGAGTATCCAGTCTGTAAGAGGTTTACCTATTCCCTTGCAGGCTGCGAGCAGGATCTGGTAATGTCTGTGGTTAAGGCCCGGTGAGGGAACTGGTTTTAGTTTTGCTTGGGGTGCTTAGTCCTGGATCTGCTTTGTGGACAAGGCTCAGACTAACCTCCTTTGTTTTTGCTGGTGTTCAGCTTAGCCAAAGGCCTACAGTGGCAGAGCTGCAGGCCAGGAAGATCCTGAGGTTTAATGAATATGTGGAAGTAACAGATGCTCAGGACTATGACCGACGAGCAGATAAGCCGTGGACAAAGCTGACACCAGCTGACAAGGTAACTGAGAGTGTCCTGTCCCCAGATGGGAAGGAGAGCCAGACCAGGGTGTCCCATGCAAAAAGGTGTGAGCCAAGGATATGTGCTCTGTTCCTCTGGCTTCACCTCTTCATCTTTCCCTCTGCCACCCCACCAGTGTCCCTTCACCTGCATGTGCTGTCCCAGCTCTGCTTCCTGCTGCCTCATGGCAAGGTGGAGCCCAGGTGGGCACAGTCTGAAGGCCAGCATGCCTTCTGCCTCAGCTTCTGAGTGATGTAAGAATCACAAAATCATGGAATTGTTAAGGTTGGAAAAGCCCCTGAAGATCATGGAGTCCAACTGTTTACCCAGCACCACCATGTTCACCACTAAACCATGTCCCCACATGCCCCATCTGTGCATTTTTGAGCACTTCCAGGGATGGTGATTCTACCACAGTCCTTTCCATGAAGAAATTTTTCCTTGTATCTCATCTAAACTTTTGTGGCTCAACTTGAGGCTGTTTCCCCTTGTCCTGTCACTTGCTACCTGGGAGAAGCGACTGTCCCCCACCTGTCTTGACCTTCCTGTCAGGGAGTTGTAGAGAGCGAGAAGGTCCTCCCGAGCCTCCTTTTCTCTAGGCTGAGTCCCCTCAGCTGCCTCAGCCACTTCTGGTACTCCAGGCCCTTCCCCAGCCCCATTCCCTTTTCTGGACACATCAAGGATACTGGGTGTTGGTCATAGCTATGCAGTTCCATTCAGGCTCAAGAAGCTGGCAGGGAACCATCTGTCCTTGTCCTCCCCAGCCACCTCTGGGGACTGCCCAGCCCTCATCGTGGAGGGGCAGATTAAATTCAGCTTGGTGTTAATGGACTCTGAAAGCTGGCGTGGCTGCTGCAATCTGAGCCCTTTCCTTTACAAAAAAAATCTCCTTCTTTGTGCAGGCGGCCATCAGGAAAGAGCTGAATGAGTTTAAGAGCTGTGAAATGGAAGTGCATGAGGAGAGCAAGCAGTTCACCAGGTGAGAATATGCTACTTAAAAGAGTTTTGGTCTTGTTGGAGCTGTCAGAGCTGTGCTGCAAGGACAGTGCTCAGGGGCAAAACACGAAAACCTTAGAAAAATTATTTGTGCGGCAGTTGGAGATTAAATATCCCTTTCTGTCTCAGTCCTGGGGGGTGACTGGAGCAGTAGCAGACACAAAGTGGGTTGCTTTTCCTTAAACTGGGGCTTCCATCCTGGAAGCTCAGAGTGACCAGTGGCTGTTTTGAGAGTGTGTCTGAAACGAGTGTGAAGCTGCAGCTGGAGTGAGCATTTCTGGGGCTGGAGATCTGCAGCCACAGCCACAAAACACCTTGCTAATGAGTTACCTTGGATGTTATCTGTGTAGTCACCTCTGGATCATGGCCCAAGTGGTTCTTTTCCTTCCAGCTCTATGTGGCAAAGTCGAGTGCAGAGCACAGGAGGTGAAATTGTTTGATGTTAACAGCTTCCCTGAGGGTTGAGAGTTCTGAGATAATTCAATTTACTCTCTTTGGCCATCTGTAGTGCCCAAGTAACCATTTAACCTGAGTTCCAAGGATAACACTCAGATTTTTCGCTTGGCTTTCAGGTACCATCGACCGTAATATTCCAAGGAGGGAGCAAGAAAGCCGGGAGGGCTGGAAGTTCTCTGCATTCCTGTCCTAGGCAATACAGTGAGGGTGGAACCTCGGCTCTTCCAAGATTTGCCTTCCAAACATATCCAGAAATGGGTTTTCGGCCGGGGAAGTGGAATCCTGTCTGAATGTAGCATTTCACTGGAACAAACACATCTCTCATGCCATCAGGCTGGAACTGACACTATACCTCGTGTGGCTCAGCAATATGACTCTGCCCAGAGACCATGCCCAGGGGAACGACCCCTTCCTTCCCCAGTTGTACAGACTTGTCTTGGGAGTGCAATTCCTCATTTCCTCCTCCTTTCCATGAGGATGGGAGGAAAAAAAAGGCAGCTCTAATGTTGGGAAGCTGAGGAGAGCTTGTGCTTGGAAGCACGTGTGTGTATATTAGCTGTGTACAGAGAACCCTGGCAGACAACTGACATGGGACTCGTTATTTTTTGGGGGTTTTCGCTTGTTTCTGTCATGTCCTTAATGCCCTGAATCACTACTGACCAACGGTTTGTTGTCCTGGAAGGGAATTGTATAGATACTAGCATATGCTGCATCTTTTTGTAAAAAAAAAAAAGAAAAAAACAATAGCTGTATAAAACATTTGCTCTGCACTCTCTCATACTTGCTGTGATCTTAATAACAGATCTTGAGATATCTAGGCTTGTTTAACAAATTACAGAACCAGGAAAAATGACTGTTGCCTTTTTTAAACTTTTTAATTTGGGTAAACTGTGAGAGTAGTCAGTCCTTTTTACTGTGGCTTTCTCTCAGATTGTTTTTTACTCTCCCAGGTCAGGGTTGAAGCTTGCCTTTTTCTTATTTTTACAGCTAAACCTACTGGAAACTTGATAATTTCACTGTGTGGGTCGAAAGGAGGGGAAGAATAGATTTAAAAAGTGACCTTAGAAAGACGGTATTTCTCTTCTGAGAGAAAGATTCTTCCTAAATGTGGGTTTAAAAAAAAAATCTGGTATGGGCCACTGCTGTATTATGCACAAACCTAAACCATGTGAGATGCCACTGGGGGAGGGGAGGGAGAGAACAACTTTGTCTTGTTCATAGACCAGTGTGGCAACATGCCGGCCCTGGCCTGGTGCCTGCTGGGGGCTCTTCCCTCACAGCATCCCCTGTACAGCTGCCATTGCATTGTATATCAGTCTCCTCAGCAACAGATTTTAATTATTAAATAAAAGTATTTTAGATTTTTTTTTAAAAAAACCCTGCTCATGTGGTCGTGTCCTATCAACTGATCTCAGTAAGGCCGGGACCAGCGGCTCCTGAGGGGGTGGGGGGCGGGTCAGTCATGGCGCCACCTCCCCTGAGACCGCGGCTTTTCGCGCCTTTCCCACTGCGCGTGCGCCAACCGCCCTTCCATCCACTGCGCAGGCGGCGCTGGCTCCGCCCCTTTCGCCGAGCGTTAGCCGCGGCGCGTATGCCCATATAAGGTTTGTCCCCGCCCCTTACGCGGGTGCTCACGCGCATTTTTTAGCACCGCCCCATGCTCTATAAATACCGCCGCGCGGGGTAGTTAGGCCTCTTTCTCCCAGAGGACCAGCGGTTGTGGTACGTATAGCTCACTCGACCTGTGCCCTTTTCACCCTTTAACTTGCTGCGGCGTGAGGTCCTAGTGGCCGCGCAGCGCCGCGCTGTCAGAGGATGCCCGCTGCATCCCCGTTTTAACGCTAAAATATGAGCGTGAGTCACACGTAGCTGTGGGTTTTGCGGGATCACCCCGTGCCACCTCAGCCGCCCCTCACAGCCGTTTGCTTTTCCTGCAGGTTCCACCAGAGCCTGTTTAGCTTGGTTTGTCCAGCTCGCTCCACCGTGAGTATCCGTTGTGTGGCCACGCCGCGTGGTCGGCGGAGCGGGGATGCGTGGGGGCTTGGCGGTCAAGGTGATTATAAACTATTTTAAACAAAGGTCCGACGTGGATATCCGGAGAAGTCGCTCTCTCTCGGCTCTGTCCGTGTGGCGCACGGGAGCGCAGGCCCTCGGGCCCGTGACGTATAGTCCCCTTCCACGACGTTGGAGAACAAGCCGGGCCCCGAGCCTGCAGCCTGCATATTCCTACTGCTTCTCTGAGCCTTTGGGCCGTGACAGAGGAGACAAACCATGCAGGAAACACTGACACGCGGGGGGGGACGGGGGACACGTGCGGAGCGGGGAGGGAGAGACAGAAAAGGAGGAGCTCCTGAGCAAATCCTTAAAATACTCTTTTTTTTATATGTATTTCCAGTACCAAAATTGAAAATTTGAGCGGAGCAGGATTTTTGAAGGTAATAATCGCGTTTAAAATGTAATATTGTGTGTAGTTTTGCTCTTTTCCTTAAAATTAAACCTTACGCTTCAAAGAACTTTAAGCTGTATTTCGAAGATGTTTATAGCAAAATTGGATTGGCTTAAAGTGATACAACTCCGGATAATATAGGTGGTGGTACATGAAAGTTAAGGTGGCATGCTCCTGGCTTCTAAGGTGGTGTTCGATTTTGGATAGATGGGGAAAAGGAATGATTCCTGAATCTTTAAAGAGGAAAAAAAGCCTAGTCATTTATCTTAGCAGACGGGAAAAAAAACTTGCTGGAGATAAACAACATTGTTTATTGAGTTTAAAATCCTATTTGTTTAATGTAGGACACGAGAAAATGTTTTTTAAAAAAATCTTCCTTTTCTAAGATACTGCAGAAACTGCTGGGACAAAATGACAAAGGAAAATCCGCCTTTAGTAAGAGAGGGTGAGTATATTGAAGAGTCTGCCCAAATAGGGTGGCTGCCTAAGTCCTGTTGGTTTACTGTGTGTAATCCAAATGCAGTCACAGGGATGAAAACGAGACGGAACCAGGGATACGTGAATATCGTGGTCTTTCAAAGCGTGTGCTTGTGCTGGGGACGTGGGAGATGGCCACGTGTGTCCCTATTCCCTTGGGGGGACGTTCGCTTCCTGGGTTTTATGGAGCAGGGCCTTGGAGTTAAGCGCTTTGTGGGTAAGCTGCACGGGAAGGAAAGACAATCCATGGGAGGTGGGATTGGTTGAAGGGCACCTGGAAAGTCAAGGGCGGACTTAGGGTTGACTGGCCCAGCAAAAACTAGCTGCTTTTGGAGTGCTTAAAACTGGGTGGTGCAGGGGAAGGGGGATAAGTGGAAAAGGTACGTGCTCTCCTGTGGACTAGACTTGACAACCTTCTCATCCATTCGACCTCCTGGGGCCGGGATGTTACAGAGAAAGTGATACTTGTAGTGGGATGGGTTATAGGATGTGGGTGGGAGCAGCAGTTTGTATTCAGGCCCTGAAATACAGCCGTACTCTTTCGTTGGTATCTAAATCCGTATCTGGCTACAGTTTACAACTCAATAAACTGAATTTGCTTCGGCTCGGTGTGTGTTTTTGGTGAGTGATCTGAATATTAAGGAAAGCTTCATGCTCCTGGTGGTGCCTCTTCCTTGTGTAGCAGTGTGATTCTTGTGTGCCGCTGACCCATCTCAAAAAAATTAAAGGTGTAGAAATGTGCTGTGATGCTTTGGGCTGTATTGGGAGCAGAACATACCTTCAGGTTTGGATCATGTCATGGCACAAAACCCTTCTTATTTTCTACAGCGAGAAGGGGTAATGAAGTCTACCGGAGTGTGAACGTACTGGGGTGTAAAAAAGTACCCGGTCGTGTGGCTTGGGGAGGAAGCAGAGGGATCACACATCCCTTGTTGCACCTCTTCGTAAGGGGAGTGATGCTGGTGGGTGGGTTTGTGGGAGGTCCTGGTGTGAATTGGATGAAATGGGTACTGGCAGTTGGCCGGATGTCCTGTCCTTTGCCATGAAGTCCCCGGGGAAGGATCAGGCGATGGATGTTGTATCTGCTCATCAAAAAAGTCCCAACCTAAAACAGGAATAGGTTTTCCAATCACCTGGGATGTGGGTGACCCCTTGGGATCAGGGTCTGTAAATGGGCAGATGAGGCTGGTGTATCAACCAAAATTTAAATAGGAGCTTGGTTTTGTGAGCAAATTAGGGCTATTACGGCCAAATGCAATCCTCTGGTCTGGAACATCCGGGGGGCTGGAATTACATGGTAACTGCAGCAGAATTAATCAGTGGAATAAGGGCGATTCGTCCCGTTGGATGAAGGGGAAACTTGAAAGTTTGCTGACTTCCAGTTAACCCAAGAAGTTCAGTCTGGCTCCTGTTTCAAGAGGAAACGGATTTTCCACATTAAGCCAGCAGTAGGTTTCTGGAAAAGGTGGGAGCTCAGACTTGGATTGCAGTACTCTGTTAGCATCATTCTGTGCGTTAAATTACCATTTTTTGCAGCAGCTCTGTTCCATCACGGCTGGCTGCGGCCTTGCAGGCTGGAGGCGCCTCTGGACGTTAAAAGCAGGATAAGTTACTGACACGGATTTATTTCCCGGGGGCCAACGTTCTGGCCGAGGCTGGCAGCTGTCAGCCCTGCCCTGTGCTGCCTGTCCTTCCATGTCTTTCTGTTTCCTTGTCCTGCATTGCCTGTCCTGTGTCCCCATTCCATCCTCGCCTGTCCTGTCCCAGCTCTCCTTCTGTCCTGTACTTCTGTCCTACCTGTCCTCCAGTCCCGCCCTACCTGCGGGGAGGAGTGACCTGGCCGAGGGGGCCGCCGGCCGGCAGGGGGCGCTGTGCCAACCGGAGCCCTCGCGCGCGCCCCCGCGCATGCGAAGAGCGGAGCGTGGCGGCGCCGGCGGGCGGTGAGGGAGCGCGGCGGGGTCGGGTCGGGAAAGCGGCTGGAGGGATCGGCCGGACTGGGGGGGAGGGAGATGAGGACACTGACACGGGCGCGGCGGTCCCGGCGAGGCCCGGGCCGNTTCTTTTTGCCTTCCCTGTCGCTTGCCTGGACCTAAAATCTGGAGAGGTTTACATCCGCATGAGGTAGGGAGTATGGATAAAACACGCAAGGGAAAACTTTCCATTTTCCCAGAGTAGGAGAAGGGGAATCGATGTTCAAATCCCAACTCAGTCACCAGTCCCTCAGGTGGATTTTAACGTGCGAGGGGACACCCCAAGCAGTGACAGCCCAATGGGTGACCCCTGACAGGCTCTTTTTCGCGTTTAGATTCCAAGATGCCGGGGAAACGCAGTGCAAAGAACCCGGTGCCAGAAGAAGAGTCTCCTGAGAGGAAGAAGGTTAAAGGTAAGAAAAAGCTCTGGGAACTTTCCTTCCACTTTCCCAGGGGTGATCTTTACCAGGAAACTTGTACCCCCACATGTTCTTTCTCCCCCTCCCACCCCACAGTCAGCCACCCATCACACCGCTCACAGCCTGGGCTGGTGCTGACACTGGGCCAGGGTAATGTCGGCCAGCTGGGCCTGGGTGAGGACATCATGGAGAGGAAGAAGCCAGCTCTGGTCACGCTGCCGGAGATGGTGGTGCAGGTGGAAGCTGGAGGGATGCACACGGTGTGCCTCAGCCAGACAGGAAAGGTGAGTGCAGTGAGCTCTGGGGTATGTTCTGGAGCAGGGGCTTGGAATCACTGCTCTGCGCACATCTTGTTCCAGCTCTGGGAGTGAGCATGGTCTCACATGGATCACAAAATTTTAGGGGGTTAAAAGGAGGACCTGAAGGGAGCCTGCAAGAGAATTGGAGAGGGACTTTGGACAAGAGCATGGAGTGACTGGACAAGGGGGAATGGCTTTACACTGACAGAGAATAGATGGGCGACACTGCCATTTTAGCTGTGATATTGGGAAGAAATTCTTCCCTGTGAGGGTGGTGAGGTCCTGGCACAGAGAAGCTGTAGCTGCCCTATCCCTGGAAGTGTTCCAGGCCAGGTTGGATGGTGTTTCAAGCAAACTGGTCTAGTGGAAGGTGTCCCTGCCCATGGCAGAGGGTGGACTGAGATGAGCTTTAAGGTCCCTTCCCACCCAAAGCATTCCATGATTCTATGATAATTCAGTCTGGTGAGTCTCTGTCTCCTTACTTCATACTCAGCCTGTTGCCCCTCTGGGCCCCATCCTGACCACTTGCACCCAATCTACAGATCTACACCTTTGGCTGCAACGATGAAGGTGCCCTGGGACGCGACACCTCGGCTGAAGGGTCCGAGACCTCTCCAGGGCCGGTGGAGCTGCAGGAGAAGGTGGTGCAGGTGTCGGCAGGGGACAGCCACACAGCCGCGCTGACTGAGGATGGCAGGGTCTTTGTCTGGGGCTCCTTCCGGGTACGCTGATTCCTCAGATGCTGGAAGCTCCTCTGGTGGCTGCTGCTCCTGTGGCTCATCCCTGTGTCTCTCTCCCCTAAGGATAACAATGGAGTGATCGGCTTGCTGGAGCCCATGAAGACGAGCTCCATTCCTCTGCTGCTGCAGCTTGAGGCGCCTGTTGTTAAAATAGTTTCAGGTGAGCAGGGCCCTGGGGTGTGCAGGGTCAGGCAGGCACACGAGGCTGTCGCAACCCTTGAGGAAGGTCCAGAAGATCCATGACCTTTTCCTCCCTCTTGACTTGCTCTGAGCCCAGTACAAGGGTGTACTTACTCATCTCTGACTCTCCAGAGAGCAGGCCTTTTAGCCCAAACAGATGTTTTAGCCCCACCAGATTCACGTACTCAGTTAATATTTCACCAGTCTGATGTAGAATGCCTTCCAAGAGTAGCCTGAACTGTGACCCCCTGGGGCCAGAGCACTTGCCCTCTAATGAGGCCTGGGGAAGCTGAGCACAGCAGCCAGGGAGCTTGTCCAGGGCCCAGGGGAAGTTGGGGCACACCTGTGTCCTTATGCCTTCCCAGAAAAACTGCTTTGAATTCCTGGGATCGGGAAGAGGGAGATCCTGGAGTTTTAGGTGGTGGCACAATTGGTGTCGGGGTGTCCAGTGCAGTAAACCCCGCAAGCTGGGACAACTGGGGTTTACCTGTGGGATCTCAGCCTCCAGGGCTTGCTGAAGACTTCTCCATACTTTCCCTTTCCTTCCTCTCCCAGGGAATGACCACTTGGTGATGCTGACAGTGGACGGCGACCTGTTCACGTGTGGCTGCGGGGAACAGGGCCAGCTGGGCAGAGTGCCAGCATTGTTTGCCAACCGAGGAGGACGAAAAGGGCTGCGTGAGTTAGATTTGGTTCTCTGAGGTGCATCCTTTGGCTCTAGTTCTGCCCTTTGCAGAGGAACAAAGGGACCCAGTCCCTGATGCTCAAGGGCTTATGTGTCATCAGTGACCTAAATGCAGTGAGCCAGATCCTTAGATGCAGGGATAGGGTGTAAATCCTTAGTCCTTGTATAACACCTTGTCTTCTGCTCCCAGAGCGGCTGCTGGTACCCCAGCTTGTCCCTGTCAGAGGCAAAGGGAGAAGAGGCAAAATGCGCTTCCAGGATGCTTTCTGTGGGGCGTATTTCACCTTCGCCGTCACGCGCGAGGGACACATCTATGGATTTGGCCTCTCCAACTACCACCAGCTGGGTGAGCTTCACCTATGTCCCTCCAGATTTCCTGCCAGTCCACTGCTGCCCTGGTCTGGTGGGGGAAGCTACTGGGTGCCCCACATTCTAAACACTGGACACACCGGAGCTGGAAGTGGGGCTGGGGGGCGACTGTATTGGTCTCTGGCAGGGTGAGCCCCAGGGTGGATGGCTCAGTGCTGGAGCCTGGCCCGGGCTGTCTGTGCCCCTGGACCTGATCCGCCCGGGTTTGTGCGTCCCGCCCTGCAGGGACCCAGGACACCGAGCCCTGCTTCTCCCCGCAGAACCTCACATGCTTCAAGAACTCCACCAAGTCTTGGGTTGGGTTCTCTGGCGGGCAGCACCACACAGTCTGCGTAGACTCCGAGGGTGAGTAACAGTATGACAGGTGGGCTGGGAGTCGCACAGGGCAGGATGGGGAGATCCCATGGCTCTCATCCTGGCCAAGGAGCTGTGGGGATTAGGGTGATGTGCTGGAGCCCTCCAGGCCCTCAGTGTTCAGTGCAACAAGGCTGGTGTGAGATGGCAGCAAAGGGAAGCTGTCAACAGGAACCTCGACTCAGTTGTGAACTCTGCTCTTGCACCTATCCACGTTATTGATTTTGGGGAGCTCAAGGGTCTCTCCCTCCCTGCCCCTTCTGGTTGGGTCTCAGGGTGTGGTATGGAGGAGTGATGCTCCTTCAGGACTCGGACCTGGGAAGAGGGTCCAGCTGTGGCCCTGCTGCAGCTTCTACCCCGCTCAAGTCACCTCTCCTGTGTATCCGTTGTGCTCCAGGTAAAGCCTACAGCCTGGGCAGGGCAGAGTATGGCCGGCTGGGCCTTGGGACAGGGGCAGAGGAGAAGAGTACACCCACTGTTATTCCGGAGCTCCCCACTATCACGTCGGTGGCCTGTGGTGCTTCAGTTGGTTATGCCGTCAGCACTGATGGTGAGTGCCCGGGTTTGGGAACACTGCCTTCTGTACCTTCCTCACCCCTCGTCCCTCCATCCAGCCCTGCACACCATCACCACACACTGCCAGCTGGGTTGGAACTGGAGCCAGGTCCTGGTGCTGATCACCTGGGGGCAACTGGGCAGTGGCTGCTCAGATGTGTTTGTGGGCCCGTGGCGACAGGGTTGGTCATGGGGTGTTGACCAGGAGGGGGTTGTTGGCCTGACAGCGTCTTCTCTGACTCTGCTGATGGCAGAGCTCTGTGCTCTGGGGCTGCATCTGCCTGCGTGCAGTGTCTGCAGGAAGGAAGGTTTGGAGTGGGCTGTGGGTTTAGTTTTCTCCCCGAAAAGGATAAAAGTGCCTTGGCTCTCTGATGGACCATCTGTTGGAATTGCAAGTGCTCCTCCTCTTCCTCCTGTTTGTGTTTCTGACACACAGAAACTCACTGCCTGGGTGTGAGGTCCCCTTGGGTTTGCGTGCTGGCTCCCCTTCCCATTCCCACAATGCTTCCCATTGTGCAACCACTTGGGTCTCAAAAGTTGCTTCAACTCCGTTGCAGGACGAGCATTTGCCTGGGGAATGGGCACTAACTACCAGCTGGGCACCGGGGAGGAGGATGATGTCTGGAGCCCCGTGGAGATGACGGGGAAGCAGCTGGAGAACCGGCGGGTGCTGGCTGTGTCCAGCGGTGGGCAGCACACCGTGCTGCTGGTCAGTGACAAGGAGCAGAGCTGATGAAGCCACGTTGCAGCCAAGCCCAGCAGGATCACAGCAACCCCCAGACCCCCCACAACTTCTGCCTGGCTTGGGGAGCTGATTTCCTGGGGAGGGCAGGAGGCTCGTGGGGCAGCACATGCGTGGCTGGAACAGGGGTGCCCATGGGTTCTCCCTGCAAGTGTTTGTCTGTTTTCCCGTGGTTCTCGGTGCTCTCTCAGCTCCCCGGGTCAGCTTGGTCCTAAACTGATCCCAGTTCTGTGCCTGGATGGATTTCCACTTCTTCTCGTCTGATTTTTTAACATTTCCCGACCCAGCAAAGCTGAGGGTCTTGTTCTTCACTCTGCAATCAGGTTTGGGTATCAGTCTCCCTGAGGTCCCAATGTTCCCCACACGTGGGTGCTCCTCCAGCCCCTTCACCTAAGTATCTTACACCTGTCTGGCCTGGATTTGTCTGCTGCTGCCCACCAAATCCCTCTGAGCCCATTCCAGGGTGATCTCATTCCAACGGGAATGTTCCCAGGGAGCTCTATGCTCTAATCCAGAACTTGTGGCTACTGCGGGGATATTCTGCCTGGTGAGGAAGAATGCTGCTGGTTGATGCCTAGCGCATTGTGACTGCTGGAAAAGGGAAGGGGGGGCTCCTGCTTCCCATCCATCAAGTATCTGAGCTGAACCCCACCAGGCAGTGAGGCCAGGAGCAGGTTCCTCACTCCCCATGGCCTGGAGCAGCCACCTCCAGCACTGCTTTTTGCAGTCCTGGCCAATCCTTCTTTCCCATTGCCTTTTGGAAACCCAACCAAATCCATCCCACGGGTGGGAACATTGTTACTTTAATTTTTTCTCTTTCGCTTGCTGAGGAAGGAGCTTCATTTGCTGTTAGGGCCTTGCTGAGCAGACTAAGACCTCAGCTATGCATGGAGTCGCTGGAAACAACAGGACTCCTCCTCCCCGTCGCCTCCCTGATCTAACTGGTCTTGCTTCCTGCGCCCAGCCTGTCCCATCCTCTCCTTACAGGAGGTGCCTTCCAGGTGCCTGGAGTGAGGAGGGGTCTGCAAAGAGCTAAATTATAGCAATGGGGGGGGAGGGGGGGTCTGGGATTGTACAATGGTTCAGAAGGGGTTGGATTTTTTAAAAAAAGAAAATGTATTTTGGTTGATAAATCAAGGCAGAAAGGACAAAAAACTCTCATCTTTTAACATTTGGAATAAACTGAGTTTTGATAAACCCAGGCTTTTCCTGTGCTTTGGATGGGTGGGCAGTTCTCCCGTGGGACCTGCTGTAGCTCTTGGGGACAGTCTGGGTGTGTGGCTGCATTTAGGGGTGCTGTCATGGTCCCAGCTGTGTCTGGGTGTTCAGTGCAGTGGGGGGACATGGCCACGGGATGGCAGCAGGAGAATGCTCTGGCAGCTGTTGGGCCGCGAGACTGGGAGAAGCGGGACAGGGAGAGGGGATGGTCCCTGTCGTCTCTGTCACCCGCTCTTTGGTTCCCTGCCTGTCTGATGGGGCACCCCGGTGTCTTTGGGTCTCCAGGGACACAACCAAGCCCGTGGCACAGCTGGAAGGATCCTGGCATGTCCCTGCTGGGTGCTCCCAGCTGGAGCTGAGCCAGACGTGTGTGGAGACTGGAACCCATGGGGCGAATTCCCACATCCTGGTGTGACTGGAGCCCCAGGTCGCTGTTTACGCTTAATTCATTGGGCAGGAGCAGGTTCCTTAATGAACCTCTTGGGCAGGGATGGGCTTTGGGTACCGGGAGCACCTCAGGCTGTTGGCAGCTCTGCTGCTCCCATGTGGGACGAGCTTGGATTTGCAATCAGGGGTGGCCTCAGCGGGTCCAGCACTAGCTGGAGGGGCTGGGGCCACCCACCTCCCATCAGGTGGGTTTGTGTTGGTGGTTGCAGTCCTGGGCTTGCAAAGGACTCGCGTGAAGTTGGGATGTGGGCCCATGGGGAACGTTGTATTGCCAGGGATTGAGCCCATATTTTGCCATCACTGCAGGCTGAGCCAAGGGCTCCCTGATCCCATGGCTAAATCTGCTCCCTGGGGACCACCACCATTTGATGCTCTTCCATGAAATGTGACCTGCTGGATACCAATGGAGAAACTGCTCCTTGTCTTGGGCTTGATTCCTAGCAACAACATTTATCCAAAAGCAGCCTCAGCTGCTGGGGAGCTGGGAGCCGAGACCCCATATCTCAGTGCTTCCAGTTACTCCCTATCCCCAACACTGGCACGTTTTTGCATCTATATCTCCCACACTTGGGCAATTCCTTGCAGCAGGAACAGGATCAGTGGTGGCATCACTGTGTGGTCACTACAGGTTTGGATCCTGCCAGGAGCCAATGCAATTCCCTGTTCCAGCTCCTGCAGGTGCAGAGAAAACCCAGATCATTCCCAAACGACACGGGATTGTACCCGTCCTTGTGGGGCTGGTCCTGTTCCTGGAAAGGGGAAAACATGTCTTTTTGAATGGGGAGCTTGCTTGGTATTTTCAAGAAACAGGGGGGGAAAGGGCTGGGGGAGAACAGTAAGATTTAAAATATTCAGAACTGATGAATCAGCCGTTGTCTTGGGAGCCAGAGTGACACTTCAGTGGGAAGCTGCTGGAAACTGGGGGAAGGATGAGCCCCCACACAGGGGGGAGAGGGTGGGTGAAGGAAAACAGCTTAATTGAGGAAAGGGAAATGTCTCATTAAAAAGGTTTTGTGCTCAAAGAGTGAATTGGGGACGTTTTGAGGTTGAGGAAGGAGGAATTTGGGTCCTGTGGAGCTGATGGACCCCTGGCTGTGTCAGGATCCAGCCTCAGTCCATGGTGGAGGTTTTCCAGTGCTGACACCTCCAGACCCTCCCTCATCCCCAGCTGGCAGCTCCAATCCCACACTGTGGTCTCCATCGTTGCTATTGGAAGTGCATAAAAGGTTTTTGATTTACAGACAAAAGCTGGGAAAGTGGAATTTGAGGGCTTTAGCATCCATGGAGGATGAGGCCTGGTGGTGTGAGGCTCTTTTGAGCCCAGAATAAAAGCACTTTGAGTGTTGTTTGCGGGCTTTGTGTGTTTGTGAGGGATTTTTTTCATGTTTTTTAACACGTTGCTGTTTTAGATATGAAAATTCTGCCTATGCAGTGGTGCTGCAGGATCTGCAGGGAGGAAATTGCATCTTCAGGAGGGTTTGGAGGGTACTGAGATTGTTTTCTTGTTCTTCCTTTCCTGCCTGGATGAGGAAATGAGCCTTAATTATGGCCAAGCTGCCTGTGACGGGGTTTAATGATGGGTCTGCAAGTGACAGAGTTTGGTCATTGCACTGTGCTGTCTCTCCCCGAATCCCATCATTAAGGCTGGTACCTGGCCAGTATATCCCAGGATAACTGGCTTGTGCAGTGCTCTGGTGTGGCTCCTGGTGGAAGAGTGTCTTGGGTCTCTTTGGGATGGGAATTGGGCTGAAAGAGTGATGTGGAGGTGTCTCTGCCCCCTCTCCAAACTGCTGAAGTCCTGGTTCCTCTCCCATTATAGCAGGCCAAAAATAAGGAAAGTCTCACACGGCTCACATGACCCCTGGGAGAGCTGGGGAAGGGGATCCCGGCTCTATCCCTGCCTGGATGAGCCCCAGTGCTCACACAGGATCCCAGCCAGCCCCCATCCCCTCCCTGCACGTTCCTCCTGGTCCCATTTGCTCAGGGAATAAAACAGTATAAATTAAGTAGAATTTGTAACCCTGAAAGAAGAAAAAAAAAATCCTCTAGGAATTATTCATAGTGACTTTTTTTTCCCCTGTTAAATGATGAATTGCAAGACAAGAATCTCTGTAGGGCTGAGGGCCTGGGTCCACCCCAGGCTGCTCTGGGGTGAGGAAGGTGGGAGATCTCGCTCCTGTCCTCCGCAGGAAAGCCAGATCCATTCATTTCCATCCGCATATTAATGCAATTCCAAAGTCAGCCTAAACCTGCAGACAAAGAAACCGTCATCACCATAATTAATCACACGTGTAAGGATAAAGCCCAATACATCAGGGTTCATTATTTGGTGGATTAATTAAAGAAAAAAAATGGGGGAAAGGATGTTTCCTTCAGTAACACATGTTTTCGGGCTGCAAAGGTTCCTGGAAATAGCTGGTAGGTGTGTGGCAGCTCTTGTGTGCCAGCACAGGTTGCTGCATAATTAATCTGAGCTGGCTGCTGGTTTAACTGGGCTGTGAAATCACCAGAGTCAGTGCCTGCCTCAGTTTTCCCAGGGTGCTGGGTGATGGAGAAGGGTCCTCGAGTGGTGCTGGAGCAGTGATGCCCTGGCTAAACAACACCCCCAGGCTGGAAATCTGGTTTTCACATCCACTCTGTACTCTTTATGGTTTCCTCTTCTTTGAGAACTAAGAAACCTACACAGCAGAAGTGATAAATACCTTAAAATCCTAAGTCTCATTAAGCCAGAGCAAAGTTACAGGCTCCAACACCCATTTCTGTTGCTTTTCGCTAAATCCACATTTACATTTAAATTACAAATATAATTTGGGCCAGAATTTGAGCTGCTAGACTTTTAAAATAAAATTCTATCTTGATGACCAGTGGCAAAAGAGGTTTTTTGGTGACTAGGGCTTGCAAACAATCTCAGCTAAAAGGCTTTGGGGGTTCACAAAGGTGTTTTTCCAAGTCCAGGTGAGTTTTTAGAACTTGAATTTAGAATCATGGAATGGCCTGGGTTGGAAGGGACCGTAAAGCCTATCCAGTCCCACCCCCTGCCATGGGCAGGGACATCTTCCAGCATCCCAGGTTGCTCCAAGCCCTGTCCAACCTGGCCTTGGACACTTCCAACAATGGGGCAGCCACAGCTTCTCTGGGCACCCTGTGCCAGGGCCTCACCACCCTCCCAGGGAAGAGTAAAGAGTATATTTAGAGGTACTTCCATCAGTCCTCAGACCACCTTGAGCCAGACCCTGCTCATTTTCAATGCCTGGGAATCACAACTCAGCTGGAAACTGCTTCCTAACTCTGATTTTATTTTACTTTATTATTTTAACTTTTAGAAAGCAGGGTTCCTGTACAGAAATGCCACTCTAAGGCCAAAATCCCAAGGGCTGGAGCTGGAAATAGTGGCTGAAGTACTTTGCGAGGTGCTGTGGATCCGGCATATTCAGCTCCATTACACATGGAGCAGCTGCTGTAGTGGGAGGCGAGATGGGAGGCCTTGGGGTCACTTTAATTTCATACAGCTATAGACAGACATACACATACATTTATAAAAGTACACAGAGATCTCCCTCCGAGCATCCTGCCTACAGCATGGCTCGGTCTGGGCAGGCAGGATCTCCCAGTGCTGTCTCCCTGGACTAGGGTTTGTCCCCAGTTTCCCAGCCCAGACAAAGGGCTGGAGGAGCTGGTTTTTAGGTGGAAAGAAGCTGGATCATCCCCCAGATCCCTGCTGGGATGCTGTTGGAATGGGATGATCAAGGTCCATGTCACCCCATATGCTCTGGCATGCTGCTTGCCACCTATTTTTCCCAGGAATATTCTATCTTTCTTTAAGTCAGCAAACCTGAAGCTCAGGAAAGCTACACTCTTCGCTGTGTCCTGGGTTCCAAGCTCTGCCCAAGCATGGTGGCATTTTAAAAAGTAATGACTTGAAGCCTTTTAACCTGCTTTAAGGCCATGGCAGTCACACTTTACAGCAGGCAGGGAATTCAGCAGATGAAAACAAAGGCCCTGTGGGGATGGGAAAAGTGAGGGCTGAGCTTTGTGGGGTGGCCGAGTTGCTCGTGAAGCCCCAAGTCAATCTGCAGCTCCCAGCACTCATGGTGGGGGGGAATTCTTGTCCCCCCCAACACAATGACATGTCCTCGATGGGGCTGCGCCAGGGCAAGGATGCTCCATCCCTGATGCTGGGGTTCACTTCCCCTGTGTCCCCCATTCCTCCCTGTGCTGCTGTGGGAAACACTGCTCTCCGTTGTGCCATTCCCAGCCTTGAGCATGCGGTTGGTTTTTATGGGACACTGAGGCACTGGCTAAGACAGCTTGAAGACATCACTGGTATGGGGTCATCACATGCTTTAGGGGTACCCCACAACTTGAGATATCAAGCTGGAATTCAGCTTCATGCTGGAGCTTGGAGTGAACTCCAAAATGTCCTGCTTCACAGCATGGGACATCCCACCCCTGCAGGAGCATCCATCCTGGTGGGACATCCTGAAATCCCACCATGGCCAGGTCTCTGCCATCAACCAGCTCCAAACCCACCACATGCTGCTGAGGGTTCTGCCCCACGGTGGGTAGAGGTGGAGAGCTGAAGGATGGTCTCCAACTCTTTCTGGATACCTTAGTCCCTCTTCTCACAGAGCTGAAGCTCAGCTTTATGTGACTCCAGAGATTTCCCCCAATTCCTGCCCTGGAACTGATTATCTGATGCTCCATGAGCAGCCGGGCTTGTGGTAGCAGGGGGTGAGGAGCCTAAGCATGGCCATGCCAGTAGTCCAGGACTCCATTCATGCCTGCAAAGGGATTCTGAAGAGCCCTGGACATGAGCTGGAGATGTTCAGGTGGATGCAGCACTGAGCAAGAGGCTTTTGCCTGTGGCACATTGTTACGGTGCAGGCAGATGGGGAGGATCATTCACATGCATCGGCACAATTGATTTGAGACCCTAATGGGCAATTTCACCCTGTTTGATTCCTTTGAAAGAGAAATTGGTTTTGACTGCCTTGTGGGCTCTGTCTTTCTAACCAGGAGAGCTGCAGTTTCCACAATTCTGGAGAAAGGTGGGGCTGGTGAGGAGAGGTAATGGCTTTTATCAGCGTAAATTGATACAACTGGAGAAACCAGACACAAGCCAAGCTCTGCATCCAGCCCGTTAGCCCCAGGTGCATCTGGGTACTCGCCTGCTTCCTCCAGCTGTATCAATTTGTTCTCTCAATGCTATTACTACTTTGTCCAAGCATCCTTCTCCTTGGGCTGTCTGAGTGCCTGGCAATGACAGTGGGAAGGTGAGGGGAAGGAAAAGTGGTGGCTCATGAATGTGGTGCAGGGCTGGAGAGGGGATTCAGGGAGCGGGAGAACCCACCAGTTATTGTTCAGCTGCAGATAATGTGGTCAAGAGGTCCCTGGACAGTGGTTCTTGCAGGATGCATTGGGAGTTGGAGTTCAGCCATCCCTTTGGAGGGATGCTGTTCCATCCAGATGAGAGCTGAAATCCCCAAATCTCTGCCTCTTGTGGGCTGTGGGTGCTTTCTTGGTGGCTGCACAACCTCTGTCCCTGCTTGGGGAATTGTGAAAGGGAGGTGATATTTTTGTTATCTTCTAAAAAAACCCCCACAACCCCACCCTATCCTTTTTGTCTCTGCTATGGAAATCTGGGCAGTGCTGCTGTTCATCCTTCTCCTGATGGGCAGGGGGGGAGAGCCCTTGGTGCAGCCTGTTATTCCATCCTAATTACTTTAGCACTGCAAGAAACAACATGAGTTCCTACAAATTACTCCCTTAATGAGGTTCTTCTTGGGCTTAACGACTTCATCAGTTCCCTGTCACCCTGATGGATGCTGGGCATAGGGAATTTGGTACTGGCACATGGATATGGGGTCAGCTTCAGATGTGTCCTGCTCCATACCCTGGCCATATCCATATTCCCAGCATCACATCCATGTTCAGGGCAGCCTTAGCTGCAGTCAGAGGTCTCTAAATAACACAGTAATGACATTAACAGTAGAAAGTTTTCTCCGGGAGTAGTCCCAGTTTGAAGGACCCCAGGAGAACTTTTACAATGGAACTCGAACTTTTTGAAAACAGTGTCTCTGAAGCGGCATAAGTTTCTCTTCCCATCTCTGGTTGTCTTTTGGACACAGCTCAGAGTGGGATGGAATAAGGTCCCATGATGCGGCAGAGGAAATGGCCTCAAGTCATTCCAGGGGAGGATTAGGATGGATATTAGGGAACATTTCTTCACTGAAAGTGTTGTCCAGCCCTGGCACGGCTGCCCAGGGCAGTGGTGGAGTAACCATCACTGGAGGGATTTAACCATCACCATGTACACGTGGCCCTTGGGGACGTGGGCTAGTGGTGGCCTTGGTAGTTGTGGGAGAGCAGTTGAACTCGGTGATCTTGAAGGGCTTTTCCAACCTGAATGATTCTGTAATCCTATGATCACCTCCTGGCACAGTTCCCTTCTGCCATGGGAGTGTTTCCCCTCTTGCCATGGGCTGTGGTGTCATCCTGGCCCATGCAGGAGGAGAAGCATGTGGACATCGCAGTCCTGGTGCCTTGGGCTCTGCCAAGAGCCATGTGTTGGAGGGTGACAGCCCTTGCTGGGTTTTGTTGGTTGAGGTGGTAGCAGCAGTGGAGCATCTTTGCCCAAGTTGCCTCTTGTTCTGGTCCTCTCCCTGCATCATTTGGTAAGTCTCAGTTCTCCCACTCTTCTTTTCCAGGATGGAAAAAGTTTTTGCAGTCAGTCTGTATGCAAACCCAGCAGTGTTACCGAGCAGCGCCTAGGCCACCATTCTGCTAGAACTCTGTGGTGGTGACCTGGGTGACTTCTGAGCGCAGCTCATCTCCTCTGTGTCCCCGGCAGCCCCGCTGGGGGCTGCCCACTTCTAGTCATGTCGGCTTGTTGCGGGCTTCAGAAGGGGTGCAGGTGGAGACGTGCTCCCGTGTGGTGTTCCTGGCACGAGAGAAGCTGTTCTGGTCCACACGGGCTCGGAAAGGCAGGCAGAACTCTCGGAAGCACCTCTTGAAGTTTTCGTCCAGGAAAGCATAGAGGACGGGGTTGAGGCTGCTGTTGGTGTAGCCCAGGGCGATGCAGAAGTGCAGGCTGGCCACCACGTAGGGGTTCTTCTTGTCTATGTCCACCAGCGTCCAGACGATGACAAAGATGTGGATGGGTGTCCAGCAGATGATGAAGGCTGCCACCACCACCAGCACCATGCGCGTGATGCGCCGTAGGTTGCGGTCCTTCTCCTTAGAGCCTGAGAGGAGCCGGACGCTTTTCAGGCGAAGAATCATCAGCCCGTAGCAGATGGTAATGACCAAAATGGGGACCAGGAAGGCAAAGATGAAGACACAGATCTTGGTCACGGTGTCCCAGTAGATGGGAGGATCAGGAAACTGGAGAGTGCACAGGACCATCCCATCTGTGGGAGAGAGGAGGGTCAAAGAGGGAGCTGGTGGAGTGTCTGCCGAGAATATTTTGCCTTCCACTCAGTTATGGCTTGTTAAAACCCCAGGGAGATGCATTCTTACCTGCCTGCTCTTGGCAGAGGTTCCCCAGGAGCTCTGTGCCATCAGACCCCTGCCCACAAGACGCTGAGGGGATGCAGTGGGTGCAGTGACCCTGGAACCTTTCCCCTGCAGAGCCTCCTGGGCCATTCAAGGCCAATCCTGCCTTCTCCCAGCCCCCACGGTGGACACATTCCCATGTCACCCTCCACTGAAATCTGTCCACTCCCTCAAGATGCCCAGAGCTTTCCTTAGCAGCCAAGGGCCAGCATCCCCACACAGGAGCTGCAGATCTTAGTGTGGGCCACTTGGAGACTTTGCAGCATCCCTGGGGGTGTTCTTAGGCACCTGATTTGCACTCCAGGAGCTGGGGAGAGGCACTGGTTGGCCTGGAGATGGGGAAAG
This sequence comes from Ifrita kowaldi, assembly GCA_013398055.1. NCBI lineage: Eukaryota > Metazoa > Chordata > Aves > Passeriformes > Cinclosomatidae > Ifrita > Ifrita kowaldi. The sequence goes on from VZRS01014792.1 coordinate 81,765, forward strand.
GTTTGGCATCCCTACCCTTAAGGGGAAGGGAGGGCAATTTCTGGGACAGTTTCCAAGACAGGAAACAACACCACAACGCTTCTTCCAAGACAGGGCACATTCATGATGTCATGGAGAGGTACCCACCACTGACCACAAATCTGCTACAGGACCAGAGGTCAAGTTTGCCAGGTCACCCCTGGGATGGACTGATGGGAGAGGAGGGGAATGTGTCCCCAGAGCCACTTGCCTTTTGACTTGGTGACTGCCATGACCATGATGGGCACCCCAATGAGGGAGGAGAGCACCCAGATGCAGACATTGATGATCTTGGCTTTGGCCGGTGTGCGGAAGTCCAGGGCCTTGACCGGGTGGCACACAGCGATGTAGCGGTCCACGCTCATCATGGTGAGGGTGAAGATGCTGGTGAACATGTTATAGTAGTCAATGGAGAGCACGACCTTGCAGAGCAGCTCCCCGAAGGGCCAGGTCTCCATGAGGTACTTGGCACTCTGGAAGGGCAGTGTGCTGGTCGCCAGTGCATCGGCCAGCGCCAGGTTGAAGATGTAGATGTTGGTGGCTGTCTTCATCTTGGTGTACCTGGGGGTGGCAGAGAAGGGAGATATTACAGGTGGTCAGGGCACTTGATGTAATGAGGAGGGGGCACAGCCTGGCTGCTCACGAAGTGACACCAGCCTTGGTAGGCAAAAGTACGTGTTGTGACATGCCTTTCTGCAGCACCAATGTGCTCATCAACTTTCCAGGTGCACCAGGGAGCATGTTGAGGAAGGACATGGAGCTGTCGGAGCGAGTCCAGGGGAGGCCACCAAGATGGCTAGAGGGATGAAACACCTCTGCTATGAGGAAAGGCTGAGAGAATTGGGATTGTTCAGCCTGGGGAAGAGAAGCTACAGGGTGACCTAATTGTGGCCTTCCAGTCCATGAAGGAGCCCACAAGAAACATGGGGAGAGACTCATTACAGGAGCCTGGAGTGACAGGATATTAGATGGGATATTGGGAAGAAATCCTTCCCTGTGAGGGTGGTGAGGCCCTGGCACAAGCTGTCCAGAGAAGCTGTGGCTGCCCCATCCCTGCAAGTGTCCAAGGCCAGGTTGGATGGGGCTTGAAGCAACCTGGGACAGTGGAGGGTGTCCCTGCCCATGGCAGGGGGTGGAATGAGATGAGTTTTAAGGTCCCTTTTAATCCAAGCCATTCTATGATTCTATACTTGTGTTCTTGTGTGTTGAAGTCATAAAATCACAGAATCCCAAAGCGGTTTGGGTTGGGAGGGACCTTAAAGCTCATCTCATTCCATTTCCCAGCCACGGACAGGGAACCACACACCACATCCTGGTACCTGAGCAGGGGATGACGTTCGCATGTGCTGAGCTGGGACCTGCAGAGCATGGCTTGGTCCCTGCCACAGTGGTTTTCCTGCACCTGACCAGGGAGGTGAAACTCATTCCACGCCTGCTTTTATTCAAAGGAATAAAGAACTTTCCAGAGAAGTCAATTCTCCAATGAGATTGATTTGCTCCATTTCCCTGAACCTGTTGCACAATGTCCTTTATCCCCTCAACCCTCCTTCATCTGATTTTCCACCCAGTAAATTGTGATTATCCAGCCTGCTTCCCTGTCAAGTTTGCTTGCAGAAATTGGATCGATTACCCCCGGAAACAGGCCATCTGGAAGCAGCCCAATTAGCCAGCCTGGAGCTCCAGAGTCTTTGGGGAAGCCTGGCTGTGTCCCCCAGGGCATTTGGGAAGGGCTGGCTCTGCTTCTGGTTCTTGTCACACCATGACAAGAGAACTGCCTGGTCCCTCATGTCCAAACATTTCCTGAAGGGATGAGGCAAACTCATGGTGGATGCCAGAGCAGCAGGGATGTGTGCGTGTGCGTGTGTGTCTGCCCCAGGAGCATCCAGTTCTGCAAGGGTTGGTCAAAGGGATGCTCTGAATGGTGTGGTGGCTTGGAAATAGATACTGTGGGATCTGCTGGGCACCCTCAAAGGGCAACACGTGTGGGGTGGGAGCAGCTCTGTGGAAGACCCTGCTCTTTGCAGGGCTACACCAGCAGCTCCAACTCTTCCTGTGCTCCCTTCCAGCAAATCTCCATTGCTCAGAGCATCCTCCCCAGCCACAAGTTTCTTTAGATGCACCCTAATTAATTAGTAACAGGGTCAGTTTGCACAAAACCATCTCTGTGCACGGCTAACCTGCCTGTAGCAGCACTGGGGTAGGGCACGGAGAGGGGAGATGACCCCTTCGTTGCTGGGATGAAAAGATTGTTTTCCTTGGAGTACTTATAAAATAGATAGAAAGTGACTTCTAACGTGTGTGATAGGGGTAAGACGGTTTTAAACTGACAGAGGGCAGGTTTAGATAAGATATGAGGGTGGTGAGGCCCTGGCACAGGCTGCCCAGAGAGGCTGTATCTGCCCCATCCCTGCAAGTGTCCAAGGCTGGATGGGGCTTGGGGCAACCTGGTCTAGTGGAAGGTGTCCCTGCCATGGCAGGGAGTGGAATTAGATGGGCTTTAAGGTCACTTCCAATCTAAACCATTCCAGGATTCTGTGGTAATTGGCATAGCTCATTACATGTCAGTGTTACATGAAGTAAATTGAGGTGGGGGGATTGAGTAGCTCCCATCTCAGGTGGTCCTGCCCTGGCTGGAGTCCAGAACAGCAGGCTGGTGTGGGAAAGAGGCTCCTGGGATTGATGGTGGTACCCAATCTCTTCCCTTTATCCTTTCTCCATCTCAGCAGGGTCAGGAGAGTGTATTGGTGGGGACCAGATACCACTGTTGATAGAACTGGGAACTGGAGCTGAAAAACTCATTTTTCTCTGGGAGAAAATAGAAAACAGCAGCTTAACCCAGCTCCAGCTCCAAGAGCATTCCCGTCTCCTTCACCATGGCTGCAAATGGCAGCCCGTTGCCCAAGGGTGGAAATATTCGAGCTGAGCTTTTTTTTAAAATTTAAATATGGCATTAAAAATGTCTTGTCCTTGAAAAGTCCTTTTCAGTTCTCTTTAGTGTTATTTTCCAAGCGCTTTTGCTGAAAAGTTTCCTTCCAGGTTAAACAAAAAGCTGAGATTTTGTGGTATTGTCAGGTTTTGCCTCTCCTATGGGAACAAACAGACAGTTCAGGTAGATTCACATGTCTTTGGTCTCTGTTTTTGAGTAAAATGGTAAAAAAACCATTTATTCTTTCCATGGTCTGCCAGATGTGCTTGGCTGTGCTGGATAAGTACTTCCCAACCCCCTGCGAGATGTACCAGGGGTGGGGGACTGGAGGGCTGGAGCTGTCACCCACCCCCAGGCAGGATGGGGCTGGTGAGGGCAAAGCAGTGACAGGGATGACTGGGATAAAGGAGATGATTGGGATGATGATGGGGATGACTGGGATGTTGGGGGAATGTCTGGGATGATGGGTTGACTCTGATGATGCATTTGACTGGAATGATGGGGATAACTGGGATGAGGATGGGGATAACTTGGATGATGAAGGACATAACTGGGATGATGTGGTTGACTGGGATAATGGGGATGACTTGGGATGGTGATGAGGCTGACTGGGATAATAAGGATGGCAATTTAGCCTCCAGCACTGGGGTTTTGGGCAAGATGCAGCCCCCTCCAGGCTTGTTCTGAGGTTTCAACCCCCTGCACAGCGTGGGGCGTCCATCCTGGTGACCCTCCTGAGCTGCAAATGAAGCTGCTGCTCCAGGAAAGAGGTTTATTGCCCACATTAGAGCAAACCATCCACTGCTGCTGATGGAGCTCCCCAGGCTGCCAAACCCATCGCAATTAAGTGAGTGCCTTGATTGGGAAGTTATGCACTTGAACGGAACAATGTGGGAGGTGTTGATGGAGAGAAGAGATGGGAAGAGATGGGGCAAGCACAGGGCAGCTCTGCATTCCAGTCTCGACTCCCAAGTAGGGACCCCCTCTGCAAACCTCTTGGAAAATAAATAAGTGAAAGAAAAGTGAATAATAAGTGAAAGAAAAACTCGCGGAGCTGCTAAAAGCTGATGTCTGAAAGAGCCTGGCTTGACAAAGCCTGCACCCAGCTGTCCTTGCAGCCTGTGCGGGAGCTGGTGGGGGGCTGATGGGCTCGGCGGGGATGAGGGCACTTGCAGCCCCGAGCTCAAAGCTGCAAATTACTTCCATGGGTATTTTTAAAAGCATCTGACAATGCAGTGGGAATGGCAGTGCTGGTCAGAGCTGGGGTGGGGTGGGTGCTGGATGTGCTGGGCTCCCTCCAGGTGTGTGGGTGGGTTTGGCTGCTCTGGAGAGGGATTTATTTGGGGTTTGGCTGTGCTCGGCTCATGGTGTGTCCATTCACAGAGCTACGTACCAGGGTCTGCCAGCTCCTGGCACTCATTAACTTTGTGGCAAACTCAGTGTAGTCCCTGAGCTCCCTGACCCCTAGGATGTGCTCCAGCTGTTCTTCCAGACTGCCTGGATCCCAAGGGCACTGGGAGGTGGCACTGGGAGAAGACCACAAGGCAAACACCCACAATCTCCCTGGCAGTGATGTCCAAATCTGAGCTGATCCCATCTCATAGTCCTTTCTTGCATGGACACGGGTCTCCCCTAGTCCTGGCCTAAACCCTGACGACATGGAGGAACTCTGACGAGGACCCCTGGGAAACCCCATATGGCTTTGGCCATGGAAGGGGCGAAGGCACATGTCCCCGCAGCCCCTCCTGTCCTAGGAGCTTGGAGGATGATATTTGCTCATTTCATGGGAGATATTCCCCATCCCTGGAAGTGTTCAAGGCCAGCTTGGACAGGGCTTAGAGCCACCTGGTCTAGTGGAAAGCAACCCTGCCTATGGCAGGATAGTGGAACAAGATGGTCTATAAGGTCGCTTCCAACCCAAATCACTCTGTGATTCTGAGTTTAATTCCATCATCAGTTGGAAAATGGGAGGCTAGAAGCTGTGGTGATGGGATCTGTGGATCTGTCAGGCTTGCTAAAGCTGACCGCTAACGTGTGGTTACTCAGTGAATAAAATAGGGAGGATGTTGTTTGCATGTGAAATCACTCTCTTTAAAATGCCTTCCTTCTCTCTGAGCAGAACCACCTGGAGGGGGTCTAAGAACACTCATCCCTCACCCTGACATCGCTCATGGCATCTGTCTCTGCTGCAATTACCTCCATTTGCTTTTTCAGACCAGGGCTCATTTTTAATGCCACTTTGAGTGGATAAAAAATTCCGTTGGGGGTCAGGTCGGGTCAGTGAGTGACTCCCCCATCCCCCTCCCCATTGCCCACCCTCTTGGATGGTTAAAAATATACAGCAGAGTCCTGCAGAGAGTGGGGAGCAGGGGCAGCAGAGCCTGATACCAGGGTGATGGGCACTCCAGGGTGGCTCATGGACAAGTTTCAGGACGGTTTCCTTCCCTCCGGTGAGTCACCACAATTATTTGTGCACAGGCGGTGCTGGGCTGTGCCGACTTCCCATAACAATAGCTATGGACTGAAAGGCATGGGGAAAGGAGGGTGGAAATGGTTTAAAAAATGTGAATTTTGGGGTATTTGTTTAAATCCAGCCACCAGCTCTGGTTTAGTTCTAGGGTTTTGGCCAAGCTGGGGTTACAGCACCACCTGAGGCAATGGGAATTGGGATTACCCCACAAGTTCTGGACCACCAGGACCAAGCCCCCTCCAGTGCAGAGGGGGTGGCTGGGAAGCCCGGGCACCCAGTGAGACCCTTCTGCTCCCTCCTGTCAGGCGGGAGGTGTAGAGAAAAGCAGAGGTCGGGCAGCTGCAGGAGGTGCCGGCACAAGAAGGAACCGGGAATGGGCTGGGTGGGTAATTCCCACTGATGGAGTGGGGTGGCAGCAGTGGGAACCCACCAGTCCCTGGCTGGGGCGGGGGTCTGGACCCACCCTGCAAACAGGGCAGTTCCCAGCCCGCTGCGTGACCAGCCCTGCGGCTTCTCTTCCTCACGAAAGACAAGGGGCACCCGCTTGTGTATGTCCGTGCCCCCCAAACACAGCTCCCTTGCACCACCCGAGCTGCTCTAGGCACACATGGCCTCTGCTCTCACCCCTCGCACAGCACCTGCGCCCCCCCCCCCCCCCCTG
>VZRS01014792.1:88998-110036 GCA_013398055.1 Ifrita kowaldi
TTTGGGTTTTCTTTGTCTGTAAGAAAGCAGGGGGACAAATAGCCCTCTTGTTCACAAAGCAAAGCCGGGGTGTCTCCAATTCCCCCTTGCCCTCTGTTTTTTCTTCCTCTCCTTCACTCTCCCCACCATGTGTTGTCGGGTTAGGGGGTGCTTGATGGGTTTGGGGGTGCTGAGAATGTCTGGGAGGATGTTGCAGGGAGATTCAAGAGGGATATTGTGGGATGAGGGAAGGAATTGACGGGGTGCTGGGGGGAGAAAGATGCGGGAATGCTGAGGAAGGATTTGGGGAGCAATGTTGGGGGGATTTAGGAGGAATTCTTGGAAGGGAATAAGTAGGGATGCTGGCGGGGGCTACAGAGGATTCCTGGGGGGCTTAAGAGGGATGCTGCTGCAGGCTAAGGGATTTAGGGAGATGCTGCAGAGTGAAGGTGCAAACACAGACCCAGCAGCAGCACCTGCTTGGCAGAGCTGGGCTTTGTGGGATGTTGAGGGTTACCCTCCCCTTTCCAAGGATCCTTGCCAGCTATGGGGCAGGACCACCTTCCTCTGGCAAGGCTCTTCCCTTTCAGGGTCTGCAAAGCTGAGAGGCAGGAGTCTTATTTTTCCTGGAGCCCCACTGGATGTGGAGGCTGTGGGTACCCGCATTTGGGATGTCCCCAGCTCCTATGTGCTTTGGGAATGGATTAATTAATTGTCCTGTGCCCTGGGACAGAGCTGGCTCAGAGAGAGAGGATGATTTGCTACAGTTTTGGGTACTTTTGGCTCCAGAGGGACTGAGCAAGGGACACAGGACATGGAAGAGAGGCCTGCAGCTTATTCAACCCTGGAGATGGGGTATTTAGTCTGCGCAGAGCTCTGCCAGCATCAAACTCCTGCAGTGCTGAAGCATCCAGACATTTCATCAAGAGCCTCATAAAAACGCCCAGGAGGGAATTAATGGCGTTTCATTCATCTTGTGGTTCAGATGGTAACCAGCTCCAGGGCCACTGAGCAGGGAGGCAGGAACAATGTGCTGTGGGTTTCTATCCTCACAGTGTGAGGTGGCCATGGTCCTGGCTTTGTCCCACAGGGCTGGTGGGATGGGTCAAGGCAGGAATTGGGAGCACAGGGATAGATTTAATAAGAATATCTTGGGTCCTGCGTTTTGGATGCATCAGTCTCCTTACCTGGAGGGTGCTCCCATTCCTGCAACAGTTCTACAAGCCCAGGCAGGACAGAGGGGGATGTCCTGCACCTGTGTGTGGTCCAGAATACAGGATTTAAACACGTTCCTGGGTGAAAACAGCCTCCCAGACCCAGAGCGAGGTGTTGAGTATCTGCTGTGCCCAGCTCTGATGCAGGCTGGCTGCTGATCTCTCCCAGAGGGAAGGAAACATCAGGTTGGGGAGTGTAAAATAGCTTTTAGCGTGGCTGAGGAACTCTCTGGAAGAGAACTCATCCCTTCACTTGGCTCCCAGCATGGCCAGAGCCCCCACACTGACCCTTTTCCAATGGGTTATCTGCAAAAGACTAATCATCCTGGCAGGTTCCAGCAAACACATCCTCTCAGCTCAGCTACAGCATTTCTTTATAAATTTTTTTCAGCTGGAATGTTAAAAATAAACCCAGTGGACACATAAAACAAATGGAAAATCTTTAAAGGGCTTCGGTGTTCATCTGCCTGCTCTCAGCTATTGCTGCTCCAGCAGCATCCATTGCACCATCCATCCATCCATCCATCCATCCATCCATCCATCCATCCTTCCTTCTATCCTGCCATCCTTCCATCCTTCCCCCTTCTTTCCCCTTATAGAAGTGATGCACCAACCCTCGCAGAGGGATTTACGAGCCTCCCCTCCTCCCCCTGAGCTACTGTCACCATTCTCCAGGATCTGTTCCCACCCATCCCCACTCAGAAAACCAAGTAGTCGGCACGATGGGGGCACCAGCATGGAGGTCAGCTTGTGGTGAACCACTTTGTGGGGGGGCTCCATCGGCATCTAGCTCCCCTCATTTATAAGGATGGGCCGGGACATGCGCAGAATCACACCTTGGGGAATTGCAGCAGAAAATGTCACTTTGTTTTCTGTAGATCTGAGATGGTTTGGGGCTTGGGAGAGAATGGACCAGGTGCTCGATGAGCATCAGTCCAACTGCACTGGTAACCACCGAGCTGCGAGTCTAGGCTGCTCCCCCATCTCCCCAGGGCCCATCACTTCCCCTCTCTCCACTGACAGCTCCAGATAAATCGGCCTTGAAGAGGAAAATGGGCTGATTTGTGTGTTTTGTTTTCCCATGTCAACATATCTGAGTGTTTTCATACCTTGCGGGGCAGCTGCTGCAAAGAACAAAGCCCATCCGTCAGGGGAGTTAAAATTAGATGAGATTCTTCTCTGCCTCACCATTCTGCGTGGCTGCATGTGAGGTGGGGGGTTTGCAGCTTTATTTCCTCAGCATTGTGTGTGGAGAGGCTGTCTCTGAGGACAGAGCGTTTGCACAATGAGATGGCCAGAGTCTGAGCTGAGTCCAGAGGCTGGATGAAAAATCTCTGCTCACCACCTTGCAGGCAACAATCCCTCTCCCAGAGGTCATTGATGTCTTGAGGGTGATGCCACCAGTATCCCTGAGATGTTATTGGGACATGAGAGGGGCTGTCTCATTGCTGGGCTCGAGCTGGTGACAGTGCCAGCCTGCCCCAAGCCCACTGCTCCCACTCAAGGCTGGGGGCAGCAGGGCTCCTTACAAATACAGGGTGAGTGCATCTGCTGGTTCATCCTTTTCCATGAAAAATGCCTCCAAAATGATGATTTTTTTAATCGAAGGGGTTAATGAGCCCTGTTCCTTCACTCAGGCTTGTGCCTGGCCTCCTGGTAGTGACATGGATGGGGACAGCGATAGCGAATGGCTCGTGGGCACCAAGCTGTGCCGGCAGCAAAGGAAGGACAAGGACGGGCATCACACCCCATCTCCAGGGAACACAGTCCCCACAGGAGCCTTTTTCCCTGATTGTTGCTTATTTAGGTATTTTCACCACCCCATTGCCCCCCTCTGTGCTGCCTTTGTCTGACAATGGAGCACTGATTGGGAACTGACAGTGTCTTCCTGGATTTTGGGGAGCTGGAAGCCTGAACTGTGCCCCCCCGTCAGCTGGCGCTCAGAGGTGGCAGCGCTGCTTCCATCCGATGCGCGTTGGGAGCATTAACAGCCTGTGAGTCATCTCATAAATGAACCATTGTGGGAAGGGGGGGATCCAGGGTGGGATGCTGCTCCCAGACTGAGCCGGACTGGAAAAATAAAGCTTTTTGCTGCTGGTGGAAGGAATTGGTGTCAATGTGACCCCTGGGCTCACCGAGGGGCTGGGTTTTCCTGGACAGGGAGCAGGTCCTTTGAGACTGAAACATGGGGACCGTGTGTCCTGGTGCCTGGAGCTGGTCGTGACATGATGGAGGGCCAAGGACCCTGTGCACATGGACAGGCACACATGTAGCACTACCAAGGGACAGAGAGGAGTGTTAGGGCTGGGTTTCCCAAGGGATAAGGTCTGTTTGTCTGTCTCCTGTGAGTCTCCTGAGGAGATTTGCCAGTGTCTGTTACTGTACCAGCACGCTGGGGGTTAGACCCACGCCAGATGTGGCTTAAACCCCCCAGGCCACCTTCAACCATCCTGATCATGGAGGAGGCAGGTTTCTTTCTCAGCATATAAATGTTACATTTTCTGCAGCTTTTTAGCTCCAAGTCATAGTGCAGGGGGGATGGTCCTGCCATCACCCGCAGCCCTGGATGCCAGTGCCAGGATAGGATGGACACGTGGCTGTTCAGCTTACTGACTCACCTCCTTGGAGGGCTCTGGAGATGCTGGGAAGATAGCGGGTCTTGTCTTTGATGTCGGGAATCCAGGCCAGCTGCAATCCTGCTGCTCTCTAACTGTGCCAAATCACAGAGCGCAGCTTCAATGCCTCTTGCTCTGGACTCAGACCGTGGGTATTCCCTCCACTTTTTTATGCTCCTGCAAAAGTCTGTGGGATGATTTGGTTTGGGGCTGGGAAAGGACAGGAAACCTCCTTTCAGTGGAAACCTGGTGGAAAAGCACAGGAAGGTTTGGATCAGTTTTGGTTTGGGGCTGAAGGATTGAGATTTGTGTAGTTTGGATCTGGAGGCATCAGGTGCTGCAAAAGAGCATCAGATCCCACCAGCTTTTTGTTTTTTGTGCCAGTCATTCTCTGCCAGGACCCAAGATGTGGAGGTCAGGGAAACAATGGCATGGGAGCAGTGGTGGTTACAGGGTGTTTTAAACATGTGATTAAGGCTCTTTCCTGGTTATCTTGGACCTCTCCACATCCTGTGCTTGGTTTGGGTGGGGCAGCTGCCTGGCTGCGGGGCAGCACAGGGACCAATGTGTCCCCTCATGGTGTGGGCTCACAGGCAGCAGGTCCCGAAGTGATGCTCAGGTTTATGACAGGATTCTGGGAGGTTTTGAAGATGCTCAGCAGGTTCTGAAGGCAGGAGCTGTTCAGGGAATCTGGCTGCAGCATCCCTCACCTGCATGGCTTTGGTCCTGGATGTCAGGAGGCATGATGAACGGCTCAACACCGGGGCAGGGCTCATCCCAAAAAGCTCAGCAAAACTCAGGATTTTTCCTTGGCAGTTTGATCATGCTCTGAAGGGCTCAGGAGCTGGGATCAGCCAGAGTCAGGCTGGATGCATCTGTGACCAGAGATGGAGCAAAGCTCTTTCGTCATCAGCTGCCTGCTTTACACCCAGCTCATCCCTGACTTGTCTGAGCTGGATCTCCAGCAGAAAAGCCAACAGCATCACTTGTTTGTTGGTGATGAACATTCCTGGTGATGCTACCCCTGATGCAGCTGCCTCCAGGGATTCCTCCTCCAGCCCTTTATCAGCACTGGGGATCTTGCTTTGCTTCGGTTCCCAGCATGATACCATCAGGTGCCTGCTCCCATCTGTCCTGGCTGGTCCTAGTGGCCTTGGGAGAGCACCCAGGGAGGGCAGCATGCCCTCCATCCACAGTGACACAGATGGTGGCTGCCCAATGCTGTATTTCTCCAAGACTGCCACCTGCTTCCCTCCCTGCTGCAAGGGGCAATGCCAAGCCATGGGGCAGAACCTCTGCCAGCATTCCCAGTCCATCAAACAGCACTGGGAGGCTCTGGAGAGCAGGTAGGATGGCACGGCTCTTCCACGGTCATGGTGTTACCCAGGGAAAAGCAAGAGGCATCAGGAAAAGAAGCTGAAACCCATCAGTGCTGGGTCTCAGAGGAAATCTCTGGCTCTGTTTGTACCCTGCCATGAGAGCACCACTGACACCCCGATGTTGGGTGCTTTGGCCACCCTGGGGGTGGGCTCCCAATCCAGGATGAGGACAGGGAACAGGAAAGAGCTAGAGGAAGAGGAGCAGTGACAGCAAAGGCTGCTGTGCTCAGCCTCTCCCAGCTTCAAAGGCAGCTCCCCCTCCTCCAGCCTCTCCAGCCTGCAGAACCTCAGACAGCTGATGAGAGGAGGTGATATCTCTCCCTCCTTTCTCCTTCTGAAAGGCACAAACCCCCCTCTTTCACCCCCTGTGTCTTGCAAATGTGCTGGGTCCTCCTCCCACCCTCTCCCACTCTTCCTCTTTGAAAATATCCCAGCCTAGCAGGAAGCCAGGGACATACTCCAGCCATATCATTGTCCCCTTCCTGAATTCCTCTGCTTTGGGAAGACATTTTCAGGGAAGATTTCCTCTCTGATTATCAGATTGGAGTCATTTTTTTTCTTAAGACCCCTTTTAGAGCTTCAAACCTGCTGGGCTCAGCTGGACTGTCCCCAGGGAGCACTTGGCCAGCCCGGCCTGCGGTTAAATGAAAACTAGTAATAAGGAAAAATTGAAAGCGGTGATTTAATGATTGGAACAGCTCTTCTTCCACAGCTATCCGTCTGCCTATCTAAATACAGATATATATTTTCTAAACACAAAGTGCCAACATCCCTGCTCCAAGATGGGTGAAGCAGCTGAGAGCCAAACACAAGGATTTAAAAGAGCAATATTAAATAACTGATGTCCAATGAAAGCCTTAGGCAGAAGGGAATGCTCTGCCAATAGATACTTATTTATATGGAGAGGAAAACAGCTGGAAACAGATTTTTTCCTCTCTCCCAAGGTTTCAGCTTCAGCAGTTTGAGGGAGAAGATGTTTGATGTGTAAATTCCTTCCTGCTGCCAGGTTTGGCAGAGGCAGAGCCACGTCAGGAGCAGCCCTGGCTTAGGGAGGTGTTGGCTTAGATAAAATGTTGTTGATTTAAAGGATTTTTTTTTATTATTTGGGTTTTTAACTTGCCCTTCTTGGCTTGCCCTCCCATGGCACAGTAGGGAGCAAAACTTGGTTGGGGATGGCCACAGTTCCCAGGAGCTGCCCTCCTGTCCTCACTGAGAAGCAACATACACACATCCATATGGATGTGGCAGGATGACTGGGAGCACCGGAGCAGCAATGTTGCCAGGGATGAAGGGAGGCAGTGTTTACCGGTAACCACCTTCAAGGTGATGCTCCAACCTAATTCCCAATCTCAGAGTGGATTTTTCCCATCAGCCTGATGGAAAGACCCATCCTCCTCCCTTCTACTAATAATTGCACTCCATTAACAACTTGAATGTTCTAGGCTAAGTGTTCCCATTTCTCCCATAAATGAGGCCCTTCTTGCCCACCCAACAGAACAACACGCCCTCCTCCCTGTGGCTGTGGGACCAGAGCTGGGGATGGGTGCCAAGGGGACAATTTCTATTCCTTGCTATAATCAAGATGTCTTCTGAGCGAAGCAATTTTTCCTCTTGCCTTGTGCTTTTACCTTCTCTGTATCCAAGCACAGCCAGGATCCTCGGAGGGCCTGGATGACTCACCACGGCAGAGATGTCAGGGCATTAGCATGATTCCTCCTTGGGCTCTGCATCTCCCACCACCAGGAGTTTTTATATTCCAAACATCTCTTCTGCCGCGAGGAAATGTCACGTTTACCTGCAAAACGGCTGGGCAGAGGGAGCACATCGAGCGGACAGCAGGGATGGGTGCTGAACCGGGGAGGGTGGTGTAGGGATCAGAGGGATGTGAGGACACTTGGAGTGTCACAGCCTTGCTGACGGCAGCATGACACACGTCTCCCCAGTGTACTTAGTGCCCTCATCCTGAGTTATAGCCAGGAGCTGCAGCGGGTGCCTCCTTCATGGCTGCCCTGTCGCCCCTTTCCCCACAGCCTCAGCACTGTGGCGGGTGCAGTTGGCTCTCTAATTACACGCCATGCCCGGGCAGGCTGCTTTGCGCAGTGCTATTAATTAGCATTTGCTTCCCTGATGGTTGCTGACCCTGCCAGAGTCGGGAATAAATTGGCTGCTGTGGGTAATGGGCTTGCTGCGAGTGGCCGGTGGTGGCACAGCTCCTGGGTAATGGCAGCGTTACAGGACGAGCTATTTATAATCCCATTTTGGAAAGACAAGGCCGTTTGTTGGAAGAATGTGACCCTCAGTGCCGGCCACTCTCAACTTTTAGGCATCCGGGGACCTTGGAGAAAAGGCAAAGAGCTGAGACAGCTGGGATTGTTCAGCCTGGAAAAGAGGCTTTGAGGTCACCTAAACGTGGCCTTCCAGTGCCTGAAGGAGCTGACAAGAAAGATGGAGAGGGACAATTTACAAGGGTCTGGAGTGACAGGACAAGGGGGAATGGCTTTCCATTGCCAGAGGGCAGGGTTAGATGGGATATTGGGAAGAAATTCTTCCCTGTGAGGGTTGTGAGGCCCTGACACAGGGTGCCCAGAGCAGCTGTGGCTGCCCCAGCCCTGGAAACGTCCAAGGCCAGGTTGGATGGGGCTTGGAGCAACCTGCTCTAGTGGAAGGTGTCCCTGCCCATGGCAGGGGGTGGAACTGGAGGAGTTTTAAGGTCCCCTCACACTCCAACAACTCTGTGATTCCATGACTGTGGAAGAGAGCACAGATATGGCTGGGGGAAGAGCTTGGGACCTGTCCAACCTGCCCTCCTGGAGCATTTTTCCTCAATAAATAATTGACCAGGGGCTGGGAGACTCTGGGATGGTGCAAAGCAGGTGGAAAGATACTCTGGGCACATTACAAGCAAATCAGGGTTAGAAAATGTGCAAAGAACATTTTTCGTCTGCAACACAAGCCCTGCCCGGTCCGCGCCTTTGGATGCGGAGGATCATGGAGTGGGGATGAGCCTGAATATCTGATTGAGTCCCCCAGGCCCCTCCTCTTCCCATCACCTTGGGTGCTCTTCCTGCACTAAACCTGTCCTGAACCATGTTAATCTGTAGAGCAAACCCCCCCTGCTCACCAGCTCTGTCCTCCAGCCTCCCGGCACTTCATTATATCACTCAAGATTAATCTGCAGCTCCTAATTGCCGAGCGCCCAAGAGCTCCTGGCAGGGAGGGAAAAAAAGTGTCAGGCAAAAAAGCCAATGTGTTTTTTTTTTCCTCTGCAATATTTAGGTCAACCTACTGATGTGGGAAGCACAGGAGATGGGAATTTGTGCAATTTGAGGGAGCTGGGGGGTTTTACAGCACTTATTGGAGTTTTTTCCCTGGTGTCTCCTCCATCCTGTCTGTAAGAGGGAAGAGTGTGCATGATTCCAGCTGAAAGTGAGGAAAAATTGTATTTCATGGAGAGATTTTTGCTTGTAATGGGGGATCTTTGTTCAGTTCTCTGCCTATTCAGCTAAAGACAAGCACTGTGATTTTAGGAAGGCTGAGATCAAAGTGCTCTGCAGACTCAGCAAACCTCTCTGGCCAGGAAACAAAAGGGCACAGGGTTTTTCTTTAGGAAAAGTATGTTCTGTAATTTTCCATGCAACACACTTCACTTTAGAAATAAAGGCTTGGGTCCAGTTTGGGCTCTTTCGATGCTTTTAATCATCACAAAGCCTGGGCTGCAGAATCACAACCATACACCTCAACAAATCATTTCCTTACAATCGACTGCAAACACTGCAGATGAAAACTGATTTTCCCTTTTTTTGTTTTTTCAGGAAAAACATCCCAAAGCAAATACCCAGTCAGCTCAAATCCATGGCTTTGCTCAGAGTATTTTGGCTTGTGTGAAGATCCAGGCTGGATCATGTGGCTGTCCTGGGCAATCACTAATTTTTTCAGAGCTGCTCCAAAGCCGTTGAATCACTCACATCAAGGCAGAACAATGTAAGAGAAAGGAAATTCCATTTGTATCCCAGCCTGGGCCTGGAACCAGGACTGGGAGGCTCAGCAGTTTTCTCCTCCTATTTCAGCGTTATTTGTGTGTCATTCAATCCTGCCAGATACCCCTTCCTGGTTCCTCCAGGTGTTGAGGGACCACCATACCACTGCATCCTTTCACAACCGCCCCTAAGGAATCCAGACCCAAAGTCCTGCATCCCCCATCTTCTCCTGCCCCTGTAGCAGAGGCAGCACCTTGTGCTTAGGAAAACCAATGCTTAGGGGTTTATTAAAACAAAAAGCTGAATAAAAAGCCCAGAGTTTGGAAGGCTTTGGCTGAGCCACAGCTCAAAGTAAGCACAGCAGCTGAGGTTTCCCCAAAAAATGTAGGGTCTCTATAGCTCTTGCCTTCACCTAGCATCAAGTCCCAGGCTGGTGCAGGGTCTGCTTGGCTTTTGGGGTACTGACCAGCCTTCTGGGATTTGGGGAAGAGCTGTTGGAGTCCAGGTATTGGGGGGCACATCAGGCACCTTTCCCAGGTCACCAAGGCACAGGGAGTTTTCTGGACTCCCCCCAACCCATACAGCACCTTCTGCATCATTTCTGCCCTCCCTAAACCACCAAGTGCTGTGTTTTCCTGCTTTTTAAAGGAAGTCAGCCCAATTCCTGAGCAGGGCTGTCTCCTTGTCCTGTGCCCACCATGCTGAGCATCAGCCCATGACATCACCTATGGTAGTAGCCATGATGTGGAGTTGGGAGTGATGGGTAGTTTTCCCAGGGGATCTGAATCCTGTCTACTGACGACAGCAAAGTGAGTTGTGCCGAGAGCCTGTGGCTGTCACCAGATAAATACTGCATGTGGGTTTGAGGTCTGGGGAGGCAGCGAGTGCCTATGCCTAAGGGATCATTACCTATTGATTGGAAGTAAGCATGGGAATGGGCAGGGGAATCTGCTCAGTTTGTCACAGAGGCTGCCCGTCATGGAATCCTGGAATGGTTCAGGTTGGAAGGGACCTTGAAGCTCATCCAGTTCCACCCCCTGCCATGGGCAGGGACACCTTCCACTATCCCAGGTTGCTCCAAGCCCCATCCAACCTGGCCTTGGACACTTGCAGGAATGGGGCCAGCAGCCACAGCTGCTCTGGGCAACCTGTGCACAGCAGGAGCACTAGGACCCATATGGAGAGGTAAAGACCGGCTCCAAAAGTGCTTTAATTCAGTTCAGTTCAGAAACACGAACCACCACCAGCTACTTCCTTTCCAAGAAGCGCAGGTGCTTGGGAATCCCTGGCTGAGGGTCCCTCCAGGATCAGCCGTCCTGGTGGTGGACAGGACACACCACCTCCCGCTCCATCCCTGTGCACAGAGTCCTGCCACTGTGCTTTGGGGGTTGGTGACCGGGGCCAGGGGAGTTATAGATGCATAAAGTGAGAGAATGGGGAAATGGGGTTGCCAAGGAAACCACAGAACAGCAAAGTGCTGATTTTTTTCTCAAGTCTGGAAAAATGCGGGGGAGAAGGGCAGCGACAAAGCCCCGTGCTGTGGCCGAGCTGGGGGGGCTGGAGCATGGAGGGGTGACTCCTGGGCAAGCCAGGATTGCAAAGTAAAGCTGGCCATGTGCCAGATTTTGTGGAATGGGGTGTCCCTGAGGTGGCTGAGGGCAGTCCCTGGGGAAGGGATGTGGTCTGGTGGCATCTGTAGTGGCTCTCCCCTCACAGGGAAGCCTGGCTGGGGTTGGACACTCTGTGGGATTATTTAAAGTGCTGCAAGTTGGAGGTTGAATATAAAAACTCCATCAGATGGAAGACTGAGCATCTCATTGGAGCCACCATCCCAGGAGGGATTTAAAAGATGTATCGATGTGGCACTGGGGACAGGTGGTCAGTGACGGGCATGGCAGTGGTGGTGGGAGTGCCCTTGGACTCAATGATCTTGGAGGCCTTTTCCAACTGAAATGATTCTGTGATTTGTGCAGATACAGGCAGGGAGAGGCGGGAAGTGGCACCAACCTCTGCTGAAGCTTTGGAGCATCCAAACCTGGAGCCTCAGGGTGGGTAAATCAACCCCTGGCAGGGACCGTAAGGGCCTCTCCATCATTACATGGTCACGACCAGCCCCAGGTGGGGCTGGAGCTGCAACAGAGGCCCTGAGGGCTCTTGTGTGAACCTCCTGCCTGCAGAAAGCAGAGGGGACCAGTATTAGCATTTGCTGGTGCAGCCACAGTTCCACCTCTCCAGCATTGATGAGAAATGAGAACTGAAATACCCACTTCCTCAAAGTTCAAGAGAGAGCTGAGTGCTGGCAGGAGGGGCAGCCGCCAGAGATCTTCCCTGCTCCTCTTCCTTGCCAGGCTGGGGGATGTGAAGGGGAGGAGGGGACCATCATTTGGGGAGGAGAGAGGGGAAAGCTCCAGGGACCCCTGGAGCTGAGGGGTGGGGAGGGGATGGCAGGATATCCTGAGGGGCTCAGTCCCCAGTTTGGGACTGAAAGTTTGGGAATTGGATTTTTGCAATACACACACGTGCACACACACACACACACACACACACACACAAACAAACACATGTCCGTGCCCTTCCAGTAGAGCAGGTCAGAGGCTCAGCATACCAGAGAGCCCCTCACTGTCCCCTGCCCCAGTGGCACCCACTGTGCTGCAGGGGGACACATACTGCACCCCTCCAGAGGCTGGAGCATTCCTCAGGACCATGAGCTCCTCCAGCCCAGACAACTGGAAAAGCTCTCCCAGGGTGTGTGTGGGGGACATCCTTTCATGGATGTCAGTGGAGCCCCTGCTCTCCCACCTCTCCAGTTGGCCTCTCTCTTTCCTCCTCTGGGATTTCCCAGGGAACATGGGGAGGCAGCAAAGGGTGATGTTTTCCCTGGGGACATGTCCACAGGGGGACAGAAGGACACAGAGGGATGCCAGGAGATCCACCATAACATGTTTGGAGTCCAGCTCCCTCTGGTATCACTTAAACACCTTTATTAGACTGGACTGCAAAAAAATATAGGTCTAAATCCCCCCGTTTCAACCTTCTCCCTGGCAAACGTGCCCCGAGGCACGCTGGGGATAGCTGGGAGCCCCAGTCCTGCCCTTGCTGTGCTCCCCTCACAGCTCAAGGTCACACTGATGTTTTATTCATCCCTTACAATCCACTATATTCCTTAATTGCAGCCACACGCACTGTCACAAGCATAAATAATTGCCTTGGAGGCTCATTAATCACTTCAGCATTCTAACGAGCACCACAGCCCAGAAAGCTCTCTCAGGGGGCTCAAGGGTGGCGAGGACCCCCAAACACGGAGGGTTTAGCACCCAAGTCTGGCTGCAAATGGCACTGCCTGTGAAAAAATTCACACCTCAGCCCAAGATTAAAACATGAATGATAGGTTAATTAACAGCTTCACCACCCTTCTCTGCTCTCACCCTCTGGCTCATGCAGGCATGGGAGCAGCACGCTCATCCCCATCCATGGTCACCCACGGTCACCATGATCTTCCTGTGTTCCCATCAGATCTCACTGCCACTGGAAGAGGCTGGTGGTAACAAGGGATGGGCTCGGTGCACAAGGCTCCATCCCAGAACTCCTGTAGCCAAAGGGATGTCTCCCAGCTGGTCCCTGATGCCTTGTCCCTGGAAAATCCTTCCAGCTGTTGGTGGAAGTTCTGCCCTGCCACGGGGCAGCCTGCAGCATCCAGACCAAGCCAGGGAACTGCTCCAGCCTTAAGGTCTTTAATCACCAGTCAGGTGATGGATGAGCATCAAGCCGTGGTTATATCCCAGGCTGGGGCTGGTGGATTTGAGATACGTGTTGGAATTCGGTGAGGGATCTCGGAGGACCTGGAGGCTTAAGCTGGGGAGCTATAAACTTGAGATAGAGGTCCCAGACCCACCTTAGGAAACAGTCTGTGCTGCAGAGATAGTTCACACCTTTATTACTCTGGCTGGAGGGGTTTTTCCTTACTCCTCTCCCTGCCATCCTTCCTTTTTTCCTGGGACATGGTGCCTTCAAGCCAGGGTGGATGGTCCATTTGTCACAGAGCAGAGGGACACAGTGGCATCCCAACAGCATCTGGACACACTGCAACCATCCTGTCCCCTCCATGTCCTCCTTCTGTGTGCACTTAGGTGAGGAAGAAGGTGTTTGGGTTTAAAACCTGGCCCTCTCCCACCCTCAGCTCCCAGGCACAGCCCCATGTCCATGGGGCAATGTCTCTCCTGCTCCCAAATCATCCAAGTCCAGATTTCTCTCAGGGAAGGACATGCTGCCCAGGTTGTACCAGTCTCCCTTTCCAGGAATGAGTCTGATCCCAGTGGGATCCCAGCACATACCAATCAAAGGGCACGTATTTGCAGGGAAGAACCATTGAATTCACATGGACCTTCTGGAGCCAACTTGACTTTGCAGGAGGCTGGCTCCCCAGGATGTTCGAGGGAGCCCAATGCAAGGGAACAAAGAGCTGGGGTTTAGGGACTGGTGCCACCCTGCCACCCTCCTGCCCACCCCAGCTGCCCAATATGGTGTCACAGCATCTTGTCTTGCACCATGTTCCCTCCAGCCCAAGCGCCGGCAGCGTCAGCAGAACTGCAGGAGAAGCAGAGCCCAGGGCAGGTGGTGAGCCTTCACCCAGTCCCCAAAGCCCGACTTCACGGGGCTCTGCCACCTCCGAAGGCTAGGAAAGGGTTGGGTTGCCCAGAGCCTCTCCCCAGATGGTTACAGACCTTCCAGCGGTTCCCACACTCGTTGCACAGCACGAATGTTGTCATGGGCTCATCAGCACTGCGCGTCTGTACCTGGGGTGGAGCAGCACCGGGTCAGCAGAGACCCTGCTGGTGTGCCCCAAACCAAGGTCCCCTGGGGACCACGCCTGACCTGGTTGTACGTGCAGTTCTTCTTCTTGCACTTGCCGCACTGGAAGAGGTCAGTGACAGTGCCGCCTGTCTTGGCCATCTGGTGCTCCCGGATGGCCTCCTGGGTCATGGCATTCCGCAGCTGCTTCAGCTCATCACTGGCCATCTCCTGCCACCGGCATTGGCCCGGATGGGTCAGTGTGGCCACAGCTCTGCTCACAGCCAAGTACCACAGTCCAACACCTTCCCCATCCTCTCCCAAACCAGGATTAATCCTGTTCTGTGTTTGCTGGAGGGCTCAGACCCACCCAGACAAAAAAAATCACCCCTATCCTCAAACTGCTGCCTGCAGGGATCTGTCTCCCCACAGGGGAAACCGGACTTCTGAGGAGCCTGATTTGTGGACCCTGGTTGAGGAGGACAAATGGGGGCACTCCAGCCTGATTCCTGCCAGTGTGACATCCCACAGCCAGATCTGTGATGCGCTGGGAGTCTGTAGGGCTCTGAAGGGACCTGGCAGTGCTGCAAGCTTTCTTCCGGTGCTCTCTGTGCCTCATCTAGCACCAAGGTGGGACAGGGAGGTGCTGGGACAACCCCACTGTGGACAGCACCAAGCCAAGACCCAGCACTTGGGCACCACTGAGGCAGCATGGACCAGCCCCATGCACCCCACTGCCCACCTCAGCAGTCATGCGGGCGATGAGGCCAGGCTCGATGGCCCCGCACAGCACGTTCCTCCGCAGACCAGGGTTCTTGGGGTCCTTCAGGTTGCTGATCCTGCTCCGCACCCGGTTGCGATACTTCATGTCTGTGCTCTTCAGCTCCTGGAAGATATGTGGGGTCTGTCAAGGAATCAAGAGTGCAAGCTGGGGGGATGCCAGCTTCGGTGGTGCTGTCACCAGGTCCAATGGTCACGTGGAGGTAGTCGATCTCAGTAGGGCTTTCCTCCCTGTGGGAAGTGTCCCCATCCTTGGCTTTAGGAGGATGAAGCTTGAGATGTGGGGAGGAAAATGACTTTGCATTGCCTTGGAATGCCTAACATCCAGGTGAGGCTGTGGGGCCGAGGGACTGTCACCAAGCCCTGTGCTGGGACAAAAGTTCATGGTGCAGAGGACTCAGTCTACTCCCTCCTCCCAAAGAACATGGATATGGACAGGTTGATGTAGCAGCTTTGGGCACAGAGTTTGGGAGGCACCAAAACGTGCACCCAGGAGGGGAAGCACCCTGGGGTTGGTTTCAGTCTCAGGGGGCTGCCAGGAGAACCTCGAGCCTTGAGCTGGGGGTGGGCAGAGGTGGCTCCATCCCTGCCAGCATGGATGTTGTGACAGACGGGGTCTGGCAGGAGACACAGGCACCTACAGCAGGCTCAAGGAAAAAGCTTTGGCTGGGTTTGGATTTATTTCCCCGGGGATGAAGGCAGGTCCTGGGGGCGACACACAGACCCCCGCACGAAGGCGGGTGCTCAGGGGATGCTTTACTCAGCATCAGCTTCAGCCTCAGCCTCAGCATCCTCTAACTTTGGTCTGGGCTCCCTCTGCAGGCAACGAGCACAGCAGAGCCTGTCACCTTCTGTCCTTGTCCCTGTCACCCTGTCCTGTCCCCAGTACCACTCTTGAGCCCACGTACAACCCCCCCACCCCCAGCAGATGGAGCCTGGGGACCCCTAGCCCCCCAAAGGATATGGTCTTCAATCTCCGATGCCATCTTCTCGCAGTTGACACTGAACTCCTTGTAGTCATCTAAAGGGTAGAGAGGTTAAGGGGTGACTTTCAGGTGTGAAACCAGCCAGATCTCACTGTACCTCCTCCAAAAAATCTCACCTCTCCCCCTGTACTTGCCCCAGACACTCCATCCCTAAAATACCTATTTTTAGCCATCTTGAACCTTACAAAGACGCATTCTCATGTCCAACCCCCTTATCAGAGACCCTACCAACCTCCTTTTCATTTCCTTTTGGGGCTGAATGCTCCTGTTAGGACTGTCCCATAGGAGAAACAGCCCAGTCGGGGGTCCAGCACCCCCAGAATTGCTCACCATCCATGCGGAGTGCAGCCGTCAGCATCTCGATGCATTTGTCCCGCACCGAGTCCCCCGTGAGATAGCAGGGGGCCAGGAAGCACGGGCTGGGAGAGAAGGAGGGGCTGGTGGGGGTTCGCGGCATCTCAGGTTTGGCCTTGCTGCTGTTGGCTCTGCAGGGGTACATAGAGGGGGACAGGCAGGTGGTAGGGTCCTGACACAGCCACAGGGACCTGCCGGGATCCCTTGGAAGTGGAGTGGGTCTCTCCTATCTTTCCTCCTCTCTCCTACCTTTCCTCCTTGCTGTCACTGGAGTTTCTCTGGGAGCCGGTGGGAGCTGGAGAGAGGCTGGTGCCCACAGAGGCTCTCCTGGGAGTGGCACAGAACGGGACAGTGGGGATGACACCAGAGTGTGGGCAGGGACTGGTGGCAGGACCTCAGGCACCAGCACATTGATAAGAGCACTTGGAAGCCAACAGGAGTCTCCCCAGGGGAGGATTTGCTTCTCCCAGGGAATATCCCAGTGCTGTGGCAGGATCAGGGCTCCCAGCCACTTCTTCTCACCCCCTCCCTGGTCAGGGCATCCCCAAGGGGGCCCTAAAAGCATCCCCAGGCTGTCCAGGGACACCCCCTCCTTACCTCTCCCCTGACAGTCTCTTCTGTGGGGAGGAAGAGGAGATGGTTGAGGACCTGGAGTCAGCAGAGGCTCTCCTGGCAGGACAAACCCCATGTCAGAGGGCAGTAATTGGGACCAGGTGGTGGGTCCACACCCCCAACCACAGCCCGGTGAGGGGCTGGGGTCTGGCCTCTCCCATCTTCACCCAGCCCAGCACCCACCTCTCTTTCTTGCCATCCAGAGGTGATTTCTTGGAGGATGCAATGGGGCTCTGGCCATCACTGGACTCTCTTTCACCACGGAGGCCCAAAGGAAGGGAGAGAAGCTCTCAGCAACCTCAGCATACTCTGGCAACCTGTGAGCTGGAGCCTGTCCATCTGCATCCCCCCTCCCTGAGCCCACCATCCCCAGGCTGCCAGCAAAGCCTCTCCTGGGCTGGCAGTGCCTGGCACAGCCTGGCGTAAGGGTCAGGGCATCCTTCGGCAGGTACCTCTCCAGGCTGGAATTGGCAGAGTGGCCCGGGGTGGCAGTGGCATGAGAGTCAGACTTGCTGGGCTTCCTAGGGACAGAGAGAGCAGGGGCCAGATGAGCACTGTCCAAACTGTCCTCATCCAAGGAATAATTAGCTTTAGAGAAGGGAAAATAAAAAACTGCCACTTCTCCCTCCTCCAAAAACTGCCCTGGTGCTGTCCCAGAGGCAGTTTGGTCTCCAGAGGTGCTGCCAGCATCCATGGGTAGGCAGAGATGGATAAACTCTTAAGGACCAAGCAGAGGTTGGTCTCATATCAACCTGGTGCTCCCCAACAGCAGGCAGGAGCCCTCACCTCTCCTTGTGCTTCTCCCTGTGCTTCTCAGCTGTACTCTTGCCATGCTTCAGCCCTTCACTGGGGCAGCTGGAAACATCCAGCCCCTTCTTCTTCTCCTTGTTTCCATCTGTGTCCTTCTCCTTCTTCCCCTCTGAGTCCTTCTCTTTCTTTGTGGTGGTAGACTCTGGGGGAAGGATTTGGGTGTCACAGTCACAGCCCAAACCAGCACAGGGCACCTGCACAGCTGCATCCTGGGGTGGGGAATGATTGTGGAGATGCTCAGCCCTTGGTGGAGCACACACTCATTTACACCACTCTATCCCAGAGTGAAAACAAGCCCTTGGAAAATCCAAATTCATGTATCGGGGTTACAGGCTATGGGAGCCTGCACATCCCAGCTCTGGACTGATCCCACTCCATCCCCCCAGAATGCACTGGGGCTTGAGGTGCGGGGATGGCCCAGGGAGGATTGCGGCTTTTGGGGGTTCTTGTCTTCCCCCGGCATCACTCACCCAGAAGCCGCTTCCAGTTTTTGATGAGGATTTTGGCTGAGGCCACCACCTCTTCATCTGAGCAGTGTTTCCGCACTGAGTTCACAGCCACTCCGATCCGTGTGGTCTGGGTACACACACCAAGGACACATCCTTAGGGATGTGCTGGCTGGCACAGGACATAGGATGAGCTACCCCATGGGGTGTTCCTCCACCCAAACCCCCTCACCTGGAGCAGCTGGATGGTCATGGTGTAGCCGGTGAGGGATTTGAGCAGATCCAGCGCCCCTTCCTGCAGCAGGGAGAAGCCACGGGAGCCCTTGAGGAGGCACCAGGCAGCACCAGGAAAGGCATGACAGGAGAACCCGAAGCAGTCCTGGGCTGCTCCCTAGGAATGCCTGACCCTCTGTGTCAACACACCAATAGAAAAGTCCCACACCCAAATCCTGCTGGACCATCCCAGCACCTGGTCACATCTCCAGCTAGGTAGCAGGAGCTTTTCTTAAAACTTGGGAAAACCCCATCCACAAGAAAAATCTGGGCTGGTGGGAGCTAGGGACAGCTGGGGAACACCCCAGTGTCCTCCACCCAGGAGTGTGAAGGTCCATGGGACACAAGCCTCGGCATTTCATCCTGACCCCCTGCAGTGGCAGCTGGGCTAAAGATAGTCCAGCATGCAGCCTTCCTCCTCCTCCCTCTCTTCCTCCTCCTCGTCCTTGGTATTTTTAGAGCCCCAGCAGCAGACACCAGCTCCTAGGTATTCCCCTGCACTAGGACCCAGCTCCATGGACTCCCACCTTGAGGGGCTGGATCAGACCCCCCTGGTTTGATGGGTGCAGGGACATTCCTGTGCTCTAGTTGGATCCTGGCTCTGTCCCATTCCAAAATGCAGCAGGAGAGGTATGGAGCACCCCTGTCCCTTGACCTCTGGGTAATTCCTGGCAGCAAGCAGAGCCATGGGATCTGGTTTGATACCAGGCACTGGCATCCCAAAAAGCCACCAGATCCAGGGAGACAGCAGTGCTGCCCCCCAGCCAGGAACCTGCACCTTGTCGGGACAAAGGCCAGTGGAAACGGTCAAATATTAACTCTGAGGGCTGGGCTTGGCACACGTAACTGGCTCACCAGGTTCCCCAGATGGATTCTCACTTGGCACAAGGGCGGCAGGGCTGGATCCCAGCTTCCCCCAGCACACAACCACCAAAACCACCCAGAAAACAGCAACTGATGCCCTCCCCTCCCTTTGCACACTTGTGCAACAGGCACGGCTGTGCTGGGGACATTGTGGGTGCTATGTCCCCCACCCCAGAGCTTTTCCTTGCTTGTATACGAGCCTCTGGCCCTGGCACTGATCGGATGTTGGTGGACAGGCTGGGGGCCAAACACCTGTCGCCCACAGTCCGGCACTGCCGAGCAGCGTCTAGAGCTGCCACCCATGGGACAAACCCCCCACCTCACACCCCCAAATCCCAATGTCTGGGAGCAACAGGGTGCAGGAGAACCCCAAATTAGAGGGAAAATTAAATCCCCTGGGTGCTGACTACGATGTCCTGAGGCTGGGCTTGGGTGACATAGGCAGCACCCCTTAAACCCACTCAGCCCCTCCAGGGACAAACCCCCCCTTTCCCAAGCCACGCAACAACATCAAACATGCATGTGAATAAGCATGTGTGTAAATATGCACATGTGCAAGAACATACGTGTGTAAATATGCACACATGCCCCGAGGAGCTCGGCCACCTTACCGTGCTCTTCCTGGCCACCATCTTATCCAATTTCTTAGCAATCCGGACCAGCTCCTCAGCGGGCCCCATGCCGGGGGCTCCAGCGGAGCAGAACGGTGGCTGCGGACACAGCTGGGCACTGCTGGCATGGGGGATCCTGGGCAGCCGGGTGGGAGGGAGCAGAGAGGAGGGGAAAAAGGGGAAAAGGAAGGGAAGGGAAGGGAAGGGAGAGAAAGCAGAAGGGAGGTGGGGCTGTCCCGGCCAGTTATAAACTCCTGCCAGGAAAGCGAAATAGCACGGGGGAGGGCTAAATATAGCCGAGAGCCACGATTGCAGGAGCGGGGGAGGTGCGCGTCGGGGCGCTCCGGGACGCGCGGTTGTGGTGGCTAGGGGGAGCCCGGGGAGCCGAGGGACAGGGCCGGGGATGGGGCTATGCCATCGGGATGGCTTAGACAGGGAATCCTCGGGGGCACGGGTACAGTGCAGTGTGTTGCAAGCTCTGTTCTTCCCAAAGTTGGTGTCCTGCAGCTGCAAGACCCCTAGGGGAATAATCTTTATACTCCATGTATTGGAATGTTCCAATTTACGTGGAATTCCAGTATATAGGAATAGCTCTTATACTGGAGTACTCCACATATTGGAGTATTTTGGTACTGAGAATACCCCATCCCTGGAAATGTCCAAGGTCAGGTTGGACAGGCTTGGAGCAACCTCGTCGAGCGGAAGGTGTCCCCACTATGGCAGAGGATGGAAGGAATGATCTTTAAGGCCCCTTCCAACATTCCATGATTGTGCGATGACAAATGACACACCAACATGTCCTGCAGTCTTTGAAGCACAGCAGAGCCCTGCTGGCTGATGGTGTGCCTGCCTGGGGTGGGAGCCAGGAGCCCCTCAGGTCTGGCTGGATGGGCAGCAATGGGACAGAGGCCATTGGGATGTGTAGGTGACAACAACCTCGTCATCCTTGCTTGTCCCTGCTCCAGCACCCAAAAGGGGTGGCTGTAGGACAAGCATCCCGTTCTGGATCCATCCCAGCATGCTGGGAAGGTGCCCATGTACCAGTCCAGCCCCACATGGCTGCCCCAAGGGTGATCACAGATGCCAGTGACTGGGAGCCTTGGGGACACAGCAGCATCACCACCATGCTGCGGACTGCCAGCACAGGGGCTGTGCCCCCCACACACTTCCAGATGCTTAAAAAAATGATTGTTTATTATAAATTGGAGACAGAAAACAATAAAAAAAAGACTTTTTTGAGATGAAACATTTGACATAGAAATGAGAAGGGTAAATTGAGGGGGTATAGAGGCAGGTCACAAAGGACACTGGTACCAGGGTATGCTGGCCCTAGAAAAAGGTGCAAAAGCC
>VZRS01014794.1:0-15528 GCA_013398055.1 Ifrita kowaldi
CCTCTCCAGTAGCTCCTTGACTTCCTTTCTTCGTTTCTTCTCCAAGGCAGCCAGTGACTGGATGAGAGGAAACAGCCTCAAGATGGGGCCCTTCAAGGGAAGGCTCAGGTTGGACAGCAGCAGGAATTTCCCCATGGAAAGGGTGCTCAGGGATTGGAAGGGGCTGCCCAGGGAGGTTTGGAGTCCCCATCCTCAGAGGTGTCCAAGGAAGTCCTGGAGGTGGCACTCAGAGCTCTGGGCTGGGGACAAGGTGGGGATTGGTCAAGATTTAGACTCAGTGATCCTGGAGGTCTTTTCCAAAGTAAATGATTCTGTAGTTCTGTGATTCTTGAGCTCTGGAGACCAGAACTGAACACAAAATACAGATATATTCCTTATAACCCCTGCTCAGGCTCTGATGTCTCTCTGAGGGGACACACAGGCCCAGGTGGGACGTGCTGCATCTTGTTCCATTTTGTGCCAAAATTCAGCGTGCTGAGCACATCATTCTCCCCAAACCCTCTGCTCTCCCCTCCAGCTCACGCTCATCGTGTCTCTCTCTCCCACAGGTGGTTGCCAGAACAGCCTTAAAGCAGTGGGTGGCACTCAGAGCCTGGCGCTGCTGTCCCTGGAGCCCGAGGCCCCCCAGGGCCCCCCGGGGCCGAGCCTCCAGCCCTGCCACCTCCTCACCTTGTCCCCCATCAAAGTCCCGCTCCTGGCCTCGCCCTTCCCAGGTAAGGTCCCTGCCGTGGCCCTGGGCAGCAGCTCTGGGCAGCACAGGGTGCTGTGTGTGGGCGGTGGTGGATGCTGAGGGCTCGGGTGGCACTGCTGCAGCCCGGGGGTAAAGCTGGGGTTTTGGGGGGGTTTGGAGGCGTTCTCTGGGACTGGGTGTCAGGAGTGGGTTCTGTGGGTGTTTGTCATGGTCGTGTCCCTGCCACATTTAGGGGCAGCCGGTGAACTGAGCTGGTTCCTCCCTCATCTCAGGGGGTTCTGTGGGAAAACCTTCTCTGAGCCCCACCAGCACATCCTCAGCTGGGATGGGCACTCACAAGGTGTCTGCTCAGCGTGGAGTAGTATTTGATGAAGTCCCAATGTGTTTATCATTACAAACGTGCTGGGAGAGCACAGCCTGGGGCTTTTCCCAGAGGCTGAGGTGTGGTTGCTGCCTGGAAAAATCGCTCTTTTCTAAAGGGTGTTGAGTGAAAACTTCCTGAAGGTGGCAGCTGAGGAGGCGCTGGGGCATCCCTGCCTGGCTGGGCAGGTCTGGCTGGTTGGAAGCCTTTAGGGTGATGTTTGTAACTGCACTTGGAATGCTTGAGGCTATTTTTAGAACAGTTATATGCCAATTAAGTTAAAAATGTAAACGAGGGTGCGTTTTCTATCTTTTTGGTAATTGAAGTGTAGCGCAGCAAGGTACAGGGAGAGTGAATTCTGCAGAAGGTGCAGTTCTGGCTTGGTGTTCATGGGAGATCTTTTAATGAGAAATGGATCCCAGGGATTCTTGTTCCTCCCAGGGGTGTGAGCAGGGCTTTGGGATCAGGGCTGGGAAGAGCAAACTGACCCAGAGGAGTGAGGGGCAGGAAAAGGAGCTCAGGGGGGACCTTGTGGCTCTGCACAACTCCCTGACAGGAGGGGGCAGCCGGGGGGGGTCGGGCTCTGCTCGCAGGGAACAGGGACAGGAGGAGAGGGAACGGCCTCAGGCTGGGCCAGGGGAGGGGCAGGGTGGACAGCAGCAGGAATTTCCCCATGGAAAGGGTGCTCAGGCCTTGGAACTGCCCAGGGAGGTTTGGAGTCCCCATCCCTGGAGGTGTCCAAGGAATTCCTGGAGGTGGCACTCAGAGCTCTGGGCTGGGGACAAGGTGGGGATGGGGCACAGCTGGGACTCGGTGATCCTGGAGGGCTTTTCCAACCTCAGGGACTCTGTGAAATGACTGAAAATGTTTTGTACTTAGTCCGAAAAAGGCTGGTGCTGAACTTGGAGCAGAAAGCAGAATTAATGCTGCTGTGGGACAGGGAGTTGGTGCTGCTTCCCAAAGAATATCCTGTGTGACCCCTAGAAAACATTTTGCCTGTTTAGGAGTATTTTAGAGGAGAAACCAAAGGAGAACAAAATCCCTGTTTATCTGAAAAGCAGGATTATGTGTGAGATGTTTTCAGTGGGATGTCGGGAGGAGCTGATGTGCGGCTGGGGGAGCTGGGCACGGCGGGTGCGGTAATTCCAGGAATCTCTGTCCCTCCAGAACCTCCAGGGCTCTGTGACAGCAATCGTGCCCGGCCAGGAGATTGTCCTGGGTGTGTGATGGGCCATCGAGCACCACACACCCCCTGAGTGCCTCAGGGCCATCCCAGTGTCAGTCATTGGCGGCAGACCCACGCTGGGGCCGTTCTGTCCTGCAGAATGGAGAGCAGCTTTTTAGGAAAGAAAGCTTGGGAGTGCCTGATCCAGGAGCAATAAACCCGAGACTCGGCTCCCCGTTTTTCTCTATTATCCCATCTCTGGAGGGAAGGCTGGGGCCTTTGCAGAGCTGCCATAAAACAATTTTATAGGATTCATTTGCTGTGCTGGAGGAGGAGAGGATGAAAGGTGTTGGAGTTGGATTTTGTCACCGCCAGCCTGAGGCACAGCTGCCCTGGCAGGGTGGGAAGGAGCCTTGGGGTGCCCTGGGGGCAGGGAGCTCTCTGTGGTGTCCCTGGCCTGGGCAGGTCCAGCCACAGGACCTGGCACAAAGGGCTGAGGGTTCGGAAGGGCTGGGGAAGGGACCGGGCTTGGGACAGGGAGGGAAAACAGGGGAGAAGCCCGTGCAGAAAGCTTAAATCCAGCCTGGGCTGCATCCCACACCCCGTGTTTGGGACAGTGCTGAGGCCAGGTGTGATGGGACAAGGAGGGTGGCTTTAAACTGCAGGATGGTCCATTTGGATGGGAGATTGGGAAGGAATTCCTCCCTGTGAGGGAGGGGAGGCTGCATTTCCCTGATCCAGTGTGACCTAAAATGTGACATTGGGGTTAATGACCTGTGGCATTGGGGTTAACGACCTTCCCACATTCCCCTTCCCTAAAATTTATGAAAGGCCATGTTCACACAGCAGCAATGAACTTAAAAACCCCCAAATTCAATTATTTCCGACTTCAGTCTCCACGTTTATTGGTGCCTGGAAGGCTGAACATTGTGTGTGTGATTATCCCCAGTTAATTGATTCCATCAGAGACCAGTGTCCCATTCCTACCTTGTGTAGTCCAGTGTCTCTAATCACAGGGATTTGCTCCATCAATAGTCTTAGAAGTGAATACCTATTTTTTAGACATTTGATTATGATCAGTTTTGCAGCCTTACAATTAATTTCTGGCAGCCTAATTAGTAACCTTGGGAACAGCAGGGCAGTGCCACAAGGTGGGAGGTGTGGGAAGGGCACTGGGCAGGTGAGGATCCAGGCTCTGCTGCTTTTCCCCCTCACAGAGGAAACTCCTTGGAGCTCCCTTGAAGCACATCACCAGGAATTCAGGGGAACTGAGAGTGTGCACAATGCAGTGGTCATTTTTATAAGTTCATTTTAACACAATTTATTTTACATTTTGTGAAGGAAAATCAGAGGAAAGGCTGTGAGAGAGCACTGGATATTTAGGGAATCTAAAGCCATGTGCAGCCTTTCCCTGGCAGGATGCTGTGACGGATCCCAGCCGGATTCCTGGGAAATGGGGCTGAGCAGGCAGGGGTGGGATGTGCTGGCTGGTGCAGGTTGCTGTGCCTTGGCTCTGCAGTCAGTTGTGCTCCTGGGGATTATTTTGTCGCTGTGCTGAGCTTAGAAAAACCTGTAATGATGAAATAAACGTATGGGAAAGAAGCAGCATAAAAACCCTGGCTTTAATAGCAACATAAAACTCTGCTTCATATGGGATAAAACATTGAAGCTTGAGGAGCCTGTCCATACAGTGATGTGTGGCTAGACATTGGAAGGCTCCAGCTCAGGTTCTGTGCAGTGAGAGGGGCCTTGGCCCGACATTTGTGTGCTCTCTGCTCTCCCACCAGTGAGGTGAATGGAGAAGGTTCCAGCACTGCTGTTTCAGCCCCATTTTGGGTCAGTATTGCTTTTATTTCCTTTCTTTGTTTTGCATCTACTGGTGCTGCTGCTCGTGCATCTCCCAGGCAAATGTTCCCTTAAATATTTAATGGCAGCCTGGCTGTGAGTGTGGGGTTTGTGCCAGGTTTAACATAAAGACTAAACAGGAGCTTGTGGAGCTGCAGCTCCTCACTGTGCTGCATCTTCCTGTGCTCTGCTGGGGGAGGAAGCTGCATTTCCCAGCGCTGCCACGCCAGGGCTTTGAAAGCTGTCTCAGAGAACCCCTAAATGCATTAAACTTTGCAAACGTGAGCACTTACCTGCAGTAATTAAGGAATGGAGTGTCTGGTAATCTCTAATACCACTTTGCAGCTACTGCATAAAGAAGTGGGTATTTATTTTGTTCACATGCAGGTTTTTAGTGATAGGAGTGAAGAAGGTAAGAGATGAGTCTGTGGTTATGGACTCTGTAAATTAGCAGCGAGCACAAATATTAAAAAAGGCACCATCTGCCATATAATCCATTTGCCACCTGTTCCCTGGCTCTCAGCATTATTTAAGGGTTTAAATGTGGCAGTTTAGGCTGCCACAGAACAGCTGGGAAGTGGCTGAGCCTTTTTCCTCTCAGCACCTCAATGCTGTGTGTTGACCCCGGCTCTCGGTGCCAGGGTTGTGTCCGAGCTCTGTCCGGTGTCTGTCAGTCCCTCGTTAGCAGGGGCTGCTGATGAACCATGGCTCAGAGCACAATTAGGGATGGTTCAGGTGGGGTTGGGAGGAAACAGCTGCTCTTCCCAGCAAACAGAAGTAGAGACTGTCCCAGAGTGGCCATGGAAGCTGGGAAGGGTTCAGTGCTGCGGGAGGGTAATGGGGCAGTGGAGTTCCTCCCATTAAACCCTTGAGCTCAGCCTAGGATCCTCATGGAATCACAAAATCCCAGGATGGATTGGTTTGGAGGAACCTTAAAGCCCACCCAGTGCCACTCCTGCCATGGCAGGGACACCTTCCACTGTCCCAGGCTGCTCCAAGCCCCAATGTCCAGCCTGGCCTTGATGTTCCAGCATTTTCCCAGGTGTTTCCTGGCCAACCTCTTCCCTGCCAGTTCATTACTGGGAGGGCTGTGCTGAGGACATTTTCCCAGCCTCTGTGGGAACTCCAAACTCTTTCCTTCCTTCCTTCTCTCAATGAGATTAATTAAGAGCTGCAGTCCAGTGAGTAAATGCTTGGGAAGCTCGTGCAGCTCTGGGCACTGGGATGGTTCCTGCTGGCTCTGCCAGGCCGGGTCTCCCTGGGCTCACTCTGTGGGAATTCTCCTGGTGCAGTTCTCAGTTCAGGTTAGTCCAGCCCTTCTGTACATCAGAATTCCAGGATATTAGGGGAGCAAAAAATAACAATTTTGGACAAATTGCCAGTATTCCAAGCAGGAATGTGATGTTCTCTCCTGAGGAAGCTTCTCCTTTGCCTTGCTGGGTGTCCCACGTGCCTGGCACTGACACAGCTCAGCTTGGAGTGCTGAGTAGCTGTAACAAGCTTGTTGTAAATGATCTGCCCAGCTCTAATGCTGTGTAACGAAGCAAGTAAATGAATGTTTATAGTTATTAAAGTGATCACTTCCTACCCCAGCTAACACTCAGCACAAAATCACTTTTTGGTTCCCTGTCTGTGCTGGCACGTGCGAGGGGAGGTGAGCTTGTGCGGGGGGCTCAGGTAATGCCCAGAACCACTCTGAAATGGCTCCAATCCCCTCCTCCCTGCCCAGCGAGGCTCTGCTGGAAGCTGCATGTGCTGAGACCCTGCAAGAAATGGGATGATGGCTCTGAGACCGTGAGAATTCAGCTGTTTCTGGGTTACCCAGGCAAAGTGCAGGAGCAGGACGGGCAGGCTGAGATCAGGCAGAGCTTTGTGATATTGCACATTTTGGCACCATCTGTGTTGGAAACTCATCGTGGAGAGTTTATTGATGCAAATACATGGAGGGACCAGCCTGGATTTATGGATCGTGGTGCACTTTATACAAACAGGGGCATTCCCAAGGCTTTGGGGTGTCTGGGGAGCAGGGACAGGAGCTGAGGGTCAGGCTGGACATCAGGAGAAGGTCACACCTCAGTCCTGCTTCGTTTGGGCCACACTCAGGGTTAAAGAGCTGCTTTCGTGGTGAGCTCCAGAAGAGGCTCTCAGTGCCTGGATGTAATAGCAAGGTATTGACAAAGGGAAAAATATCAATACTTCAGTGGCAGTTACAGAAGACAAACAGCCCAAATCCTTTCAGTCGTGCCCAGCTCTTGGTAAATGTCATGAAAGTCAGAGTTAATTTACTGTATCCTTAACTGCTTGTTAAAACACTGAGCCGGGTTTTTCTGTGAGAAGTGCAGTGCTGTGCAGTGCTTAAATCAGGTTTCACTGTTAGGAGCAGCAATTCCACTGTTAAAACCCCAGCCAGGAGCCAGGCCAGGGCTGCAGGCCGGGGCTGGCAGCACTGCTGGGGCTTGGGGGGTAACACTGGTACGGCAGTTTATCATTTGCCCTGTGTCCCTTTGAGGAACTTGGGCTGGACTGGGCACATTGGGCTCTTTTCCTTTCTGTTGCAGACTCAAATTTAGTTGAGATTTGTGTAGCTTCAAAAAGTCTTCACTAGACTGGATATATTTCCTGTTAGTGGAGCAGAAGTCTTAGAAGGAAAAACCAAACTGAGTGAAACAAAGGCATGAGCCTTGGAAGGATGGTGGGATTGTTCCAAGAAGAGTCCTTGCTTGTCCCTCTCCAGAAGGTGAATGAATGAGAATCCCTGTGAGAATTCCGTGGGGTTTAAATCAGAGCTGAGGGAACACCTGGTTTTGGTAGCTGCTGCTGCTGCTGTGTCCTTGAATTTATTTATGCAATTAAACCATTAGGAGCTCTGCATGTGCGGCCAGGGCTTAATGGATGGTGCTGGGATGCAAAGTAATTCCCAGTGGATGATCAGACCCAGCTCTTGTGTCCTCCCTGGGGGAGACCACGGGAATATTGAGGGACTTGGAGAGGGGAGCAAGGGAGCAAATCTTGCTGAGGTCCCTGTAAAAGATGGGATTGCTTTGTGTGCATTTGTCTTGGTCGCTATCAGGGAGAAGAAAAGCATCTTTTAAAATTATTTTCTGTATGTTCAGCCAACTTTGTTTTTCAGCTGTTTGGGGGCTGGTGTTGATACTGTAAAATGAAGCCACAGAGTGGATTTCAACCAATATATTCCCAGTTTTTGGCCTGAATTTTCAGTCCTGAGTCAGGGCTGGATATGAGGTGGATTCAGTGCAAAACTAAACCTGATGGAGGAAGAAATTCCACAATCTCAGTGGATTAATCTCCACTTTTAGGATTTACATCTGCAGGGTTTTGTACCTCCTGGTGACAGCTCTCAGTGTGGTGTGTTAGGCAAGGGAATAACCTCAGCATTCCCTGGAATGGAAGGGGACCCTGGAAGGCTGAGGGCTCAGTTTTCTCCAGACATTTTGTCAAGGGGACTGAGAGCTGAGCAAACCCTGTGCCACAAAACATCCTTGGAGTCATTAAAAACCACTGCTACACTTCATCCTGGAAATTAAAATTAATATAGAAATACCTGGTAGGGAGTTTATGATGAAGGAATGGAAATTCCAGGGTGCCATGGCAGGACATGGGGGGGTCTGCAAGGCTGAGAGCTCAGGGTTTGTATTGTTACTACTACTATTATTACTATTATTATTTATTAGTATTATTATTCTTCCAGTCAAACAGCTATTCCTGTTCAGCTCCTTGGATGGTGGGAACCAAATTCACAGGGATTTTCCTGGTGTTTGTACCCAGTTTTGCTTTGGAGGCTGTGGATGTTTCCTGGGTGACTGCCCCGTTCCTCAGTCAGGCCCCACTAAAATGTAAATAAATGTAACGAGGTAAAATGAACTTTCCTTCTTGGCCAGAATATAAATAAGGGAAATTAATTACATTTCCCAATTTTAAGTGTGCCATAGATGTTCCCCAGAGCACTAAAGGGAATTTCATGGATTTTATTGCAGTTGTAGCTCTGTTGGCATGTGCAGGATTTTATTGCATGTGCAGCTCTGTTGGCATGTGCAGGACGTGGTGAGGGGGGAAGGGAGAAAGACTTGGAGGTGTTGGTGGCTGCCCCATCCCTGGAAGTGTCCGAGGCCAGCTTGGAGCACCCTGGGACAGTGGGAGGTGTTGAGGGGGGAATGGGATGGGCTTTAAGGTCCTTCCATCCCAAACCAGTCTGGGATTCTGCCATTCCCAGAAAATCCCTCCTGCCAGCCCCTGTTCCACCTTGAGTCCCCTCTGTGGTTTCAAGAACCCGGGACCTTAAACCTTGACTCGGAAACCACCATAAAAATTGAGCACGAGAGGCACATTCCTGGTTTCTGCTTGATTGGGTTCAAAATTCCAGCCCTAATTTCTGGCTCAAATCCTCCCAGAAACGAGCGTGTGAACATTTCACTCTGAAACACAAAGGATTGGTTCACACAGAAATAATTACTCTGCTACGACGGGGAGCAAGGGGAAGTGCTGAGGGTTTGATGCTGCATAATTCAGTGTATTCTCTCAGAATTCCATCCCATCCAGCCAGGAGATTGAAAATTGGTGCTGGAGTCTGCATGAGGCTGGAAACGGATCATAAAAGTTTGGGAAGTGGGACTGGATGGAGCAGTGGGAAGGGCTGTGGGAGATGAAGGGTGTGGGGTCATCATCACCACCATCCCCTTTTCTCCTGGTGTGGGCAGGGGCTCCCTGGTCCCACCTCCCCCTCCCTGGGCTTGGGAACCTCTGTTACAGCCCAGGAGGGTCCCAGCCCCTGCCAAACGTGCCCAGCCACATTCAGCATCAATCCCTCAATCCCTGCTGCAGCTCTGGGGCCCTCTGTCCTTATTTTCCAATTTTCTGTGATGGCTCCATGAATAATTCAAGAGGAGTCTTTTACCCGGCCTGGCTGCCACCTTCCCTGCTCAGGAGGTCCCTGTGCGCCGGGAGGTCACCCGGGTCAGGAGCTGCTGCTCTCAGGAACTGCCCAAAAATCCAATACCAGCTTTTTTTCCCCCAATTTGGAGACTCCATTAAGGTCTGTAATGCAGCAGGGCCTGAGGAGAGCTCGGTGGAGTTTTACACACCCAGGAACCACGGCTGGAAAAATGCTGCAGTCCCTGCTCCGAGCCATGGGCTGTGTCCTGTCCGGGATTTTCTGGAGAGGGAATGCCACAGCTGTGCCTGGGAAAAGGGGAGTTGGGAGGGAGGGATCCTCTGAATGAGATCCCAGAAAAATCTGAATTGTTGAGACTTTAATACAATGTTAATAATGACTTATATTGCTCTGCTCCCTGGGACAGGGAACAGCTGGAGCTCGGCCAGGGGAGGTTTAGGTTGGATCTCAGGAAAGGTTCTTCCCCCAGAGGGTGCTGGGCACTGCCCAGGCTCCCCAGGGAATGGGCACGGCCCCGAGGCTGCCAGAGCTCCAGGAGCGTTTGGACAGCGCTGCCAGGGATGCCCAGGGTGGGGTTGTTGGGGGGTCTGGGCAGGGCCAGGAGCTGGAATGGATGATCCCTGTGGGTTCCAGCTCAGGGTATTCCATGATCCCATAGCATTTAACACAAAGCCCAGAAGAGGATCAGAGTTTTTAGGCAGCAGGATAAACAATCCCAGGTTTTTCCCCTCAGTGAACACCAGAGCTTGGCTTCGCTTCACCCGGTGCTCACGTGGGTGGTAAATCCAGGGGATGCTGGAATTCCATGGGCTCTGCAAACCCCACACCCTGAGCAGCCTGGATCACTCCCCAGACCGAGGGAGGGCTCTCCCTGTCCGTGCAGTATCCCAAACCCAGCTGCAGTGTTTCTGTGCCTGGCAGGAGCGCTCTGTTTGCAGAGGCAGAGCGTGCAGGACAGTGGGGTTTGGTGTATTTGTTCTGAATTCCCACCGTGTTTGCTTTCCAGGGGATCAGATCCACTGGGCTGCAGAGGCCTGGGGAAGGGCAGAGCTCAGTGACCTTTGCTTTGGGGGAGTCGCTGCTGTGGTGAACGTCCCCTCTGCAGTCTTCCCAGGGAACTGATTAATTAATTAATTGATTAACTATTACCTGGTGGTGATCTCATCCCATTTGTGGAGGTAACTCAGGGAGTGGGGCAGGGACCTTGTTTTGACCTTGTGTGGTGCCCACCTGCAGATCCAGGAGATGTCCAGGCTCTTCCCACTCCTGCTTGCACCTCGGGGACACGATGGGCTCTGTCCTGCTGAGGGGGATTTCTCCCTGCTGGAGACTTTTCATCATTTTCCCTCTTCCTTTCTGCCTTTTCTCGTGCCTTTGCCCTCTGCAGCCCAGGTCAGCTGGGGGAGGTTTCAGTATTTTTTGTTTCAGTACTGGTTCACAGTGTGCAAAATGTCACTGTCGTTGTCATCTGGGCACGGGATCCAGGCCTTGGGTGGAGAGATTTGCCTCCTGTTTGGGCACAGTTCTGGCAAGATTTCTTTTTGATGAGTAAAACCACTTTGATACTTGTTTCTCAGTGCAGAGTTATGAAAATCAGGAGAATATTCACTAGAAAGGTGCTGATGCAAGAGGAGCAGCAGATGCGAGGCAGGGGCTGTGTGGTGATAACTGGTGATAACTGGTTTATCCTGGGAAGTGTGGGACAGGATCCCATTGAAGGAGCGCCATTCCCACCTTGCCAAAGCAGCTCAGTAACTCAGAGAAACCTGTTGTAATTCCACATAATCCCAGAAGTGTGCCCAAAGGGATGGTTTGTTTGTGCTTCCCAGTGGATATTCTGGTGCCTGCTGCTGTCCAGCCCCTCTCTGCACAATCCAAGCTCGAGGAGAAACCATCCCTGGGGGCTCTCTGCTCTTCCCTGGGCTCCCAGTGTCGGAAGGGTCTCTCAGTTCAGATTAATATCCGTGCAGAAAAAAATCAGTGAGTGAAGGTGGGTTTTACTCTGGGATCACAGAATCACAGAACATCCTGAGCTGGGAGGGACCCACAGGGGTCGAGCCCAGCTCCTGGCCTGGCACAGACACCTCGGGAATGCCCCAACACCTGAGAGTGTTGTCCAAACCCTCCTTGACTGTCTATCTTTCAGAGTAAGAGCAGTGAGAGAACCCTGCCAGCAGGAGTTGTATTTCCAGCCTGAAGCTGTGGGATCTGAGCCCAGGCAGAGTCTGGGGCAGGGGCAGCAGGGCTGGGGCAGCTCAGCAGCCACCCGGGGACACAGCTGAGCCTGCCAGGATTTGCATCGTTTGCTCTTCTAAGCAAGGCTTGGATGGTGTTTAATAATCCTGCTATTTTTGTTATTAAATGTGTCGGGTTTAATTCCGTCACTGTGAGTCCTGCTCTTGCAGCTCTTGTCATCAGAAATCTCCCTGAAAGCTGGGAAATGCTTTCTGTTAGCTTTTGCTGCTCACAGAGTTGCAGAGTTCTCATGGCTTCTTTCTCCAGTCCAGGCCAATGCTGGGATTTGGCACAAAGGGGCAGTTCCTGCCTGGCATCTCCGGGCTGCAAGGGCAGCACCAGGGGAGCTGCAGCACGGTCAGCGCTGGGCAGGGGCTGTGCTGGGGTGGGCACAGGGGCTTGGACAACCATTTCCCCCCGGGAGGGAAGGAATGAGGATGCTAAACCCCATCTACAGTAATTCCTCTGAGGAATCTCTTAGATTGAGACTCTGCAGGTTTCCCAAATGCAGCAGCGAGGCGTTGAAGGGCAATCAGAGCCGTGCCTTCCCGTGATTGTCCCTGTCTGATGGCAGAGGGGAGCAGGAGAATTCACCGGGTTTTTGGGGATATTTCGTGCCCCCTGAACCCAGCAGGTCTGGGGTGTGGGGCTGTCACTGTCATGGAATCGCTGAATAGTTTGGGGCTGAGGGGACCTTCAAAGGTCGATCCTGTCCAACCCCTGCAATGTCCCCCTCCCTCAGGGCAGGGAGCGTTTCCCTGGCTAATTTTGATGTTTCAAGCATCAGTAGCACGGGACAGAACTGTAAAACGTGGCTGAATGTGACACTTCAGCTTTCAGGGAGTTTGATTTGTTTTGATTTCACTTTGCTCTTCAAGCTGCTGTGACTTTCCTCGTTTTGCTGCTCATTTGGTGGAAATTGCAAAAGACCAGGTTGTTAAGAGAAGAGAAAGTGGCGAGGGAAATTTTCCTCCAACACAGCTCATTGCAGAAGGTGCTCGTTGTCACTTAGTCCTGACTCTGCAGATTTTCAGGAATTCTTGCTGACTTCTATCTCCCTTCCCGCTCCAATAAGCAATTTACTCCAGCATTTACCAGTTCCTGAAGTGGTTATGGCAATGCATATTGAAATGAAAGCTCCAAATTATCCTGCAGAAACAAAAGTGCAGCTCCAGCTTGTGCTGGGGAGGGTGCGGGGTCGGGCTCGGAGCCAGCAGGATTTGGGGGTTGCTGGAGATGGAGAATCATGGAATGGTTTGGGTGGGGATGACCTCAGAGCCCATCCAGTGCCACCCCTGCCATGGCAGGGACACCTCCCACTGTCCCAGGCTGCTCCCAGCCCCAATGTCCAGCCTGGCCTTGGGCACTGCCAGGGTGGGAAGTATCCTGTGGAAGAGAGAGGTGATACCTCTCCATGTTGTTGTTTTGCTCTACACTGATTTATCTGTGCACATGTCCCTGCCCAGCTGCAGTTCTGTGTCTCATGCTTTCATTTCTCATTTCACCAAAGACAGAAGACCCTTCACTAATTTTCTGACCTCCTTCTAGGGAATGTATTCCTCTGATGGAATCCACTGGGGTGACTTGGGTTCTACACCATCAGTTCTAAACTAAAAACACAAAGCATTTCTGTGCCAAAATCCAGAAGCAGCTCCTGCTTCTCCCAGTCCCTGTGATGGCCTCGAGTCCCCTGAGGCAGTGCCAGGCTGCCCCCCCTGCTGAGAGCTCTGCCTTTCCAGGGACAAACATCCACGCTGGTGTCACCCCTCACCTTCCAGCTCGTTGTCATTCTCCTGTGCTCCACCCCGGGTCACAAATGGATTATTTTTGTTACTTTCCAGTGCAGTAGAAGAGGAGCTCTTCAGTAGCAATTTCCATATTCTTTTTTCAGTTTAAAAATATAAAAACCCAAACAAAAATACACCACAGGAAACATGGATGAAGAAGTGCAAAGCAGTTGGGGTAATTCTGCCAAAACCAGGGATGCTGCCAAAATTTCGAGGGTTGTTTCTGTTTGGGTTTGGAGACCAGAGAAGTCTGATGTATAAAATCCTCCTCCTTTTTCCCACTGTTGATGGAAGTGGTCCATGGGACTCCCCTGGATCCCTGGCAGTGTCCCAGGCCAGGCTGGACATCGGGGCTTGGAGCAGCCTGGGACAGTGGAAGGTGTCCCTGCCATGGCAGGGATGGGATTTAAGGTCCCCCCAACCCACACCAGTCTGGCACTCTGGGATTCTGTGGTGTAAACGCTGTTTGTGTCTGCTCTGTCCTTGTCTCTGCGCAGCCCAAACCACCCCTGTCTGCCCCTCGCTGTCAGGTTTGTTCAGTTTCCCGTTTCCAGCTGGGACCGAGGGGCTGTTGGCAGGTGCCAGGTGGGACAGAGCTGTGCCCACCCATCACCACTGCCCTGGGAGCCCCTCTGGGCCGGGTCCCTGCAGAAAGGGCAGGCAGGGATTGCCGTTCCCAGCCCCAGCTCGGGCGGGTTTGGGCTGGGAGGTCACGGAGCGTCCCAAAGCACCGCAGGGTGCTGGGCTCCCTCCATCACCCCCGGAGCACCAGCTGAGCTCCAGCTCACCCAGGGAGCCTGGGGCTGAGTTTGGGGTGGCAGCGAGGGCAGGGCAGCTGTGCCGAGCCCTGCAGCAGCTGTGCCAGCTGTGCCAGCTGTGCTGGGCTGCTCCCCCAGCAGCCCCTGTGCAGGCAGCCAAGGGCAGCTGCTGCTCAGGAAACACCACACGTTCCCAGGTCTGAGGCAGAGGGAAGGGCATAATCAGATTCAGAAAGTGCTGAATATTTTTAATGAACGTGTCTGGGCCTTACAAAGAAACAGAGGAAGGAAGGAAAATTTCTCAGAGGTGGCTCCTGGGCAGCCTTGTGTTTACCCAGCAAGAACTGCCTTGAGGAGGAGCATGCTGTGTCCTTGAGGGGAAGGGGGAGCAGGGCTCGGGGGCTGCGTGTAGCTGAAGGAGGCTGCCTGCTTAGTAAAAAGTCGATTCTTTTTTTTTATTATTAATGCTCAATTCTTCCTTTTTTTCAAGCAAAGAGACTTCTCCTGTCCTTTGCAGAACGGCAGGACTGCCCCAAATTATCTCATCAGGTCGGACTGTGCTTCTAAATGAAGCAAGTCCCTGGGCCCTGATCTCCAGTGACTTCTGGGGTCAGGAAATGACAGCAATAATGAAAATGGGCGGGTGCAGTTCTGGGCCTGCCTGTTGGACACAGTGGCTGCAATTACTGATTTCACTGCTCTTTTCCATTAAACTGCCTGTTTATGGCCCAGGATGTCACAAACTCCTCCCTGGGGCTGGGAACACTTCGGCTGCACCGGGACGAGCACAGGGGGCTCCTCATGAGGGGCAGGGCACCCACAGCAGGGGAGGTTTAGATCAGATATTAGGGACGTTTTTTCATGGAAGGGGTTGTAAAGCACTGGAACAGGGAATGATGGAATTCACCTCTGGAGGGGTTTCAGAGTCCTGTGGATGTGGCACTTGGGGACATGGTTTAATGGTGACCATGGTGGTGGTGCTGGTTGGACTTGATGGTCTGAAAGGTTTTTTCCAACCTTAGTGACTCTGGGACTCCCTGATCCCAGCTGGTGCCGGTGTCACCCACCTTGGGGCTGGGAACGGGCAAATTCCTCCAGAGTAATGTTCCAGTGGTGACAGAACTGGATGAGATCTGGATTTACTCTGATTCCTTCTCCCCACACCATCCTGCATCCCAGTCCCTTCTGCCTGGAACATTCCTCACCAGCACAGAGCTGGACTTCTCTGCTGGGCTTGGCTTACCCCGGGCAGGAGCTTTGTGCCGATGCTTCTGCCCGACCTGCGTCACCCTCATCACACAGTGCTTAAGGTTATTATCTTCTCTGGCAACAGCTCTGAACTCTACCCCTGGCTCTTTCTCTCCGTTCAAGTCCAAATCCCGCGGGAGACGTGGAGAGGCAGCAGGAATGAGTTAAGTGGGAAACGTTGGCAGTGGTTTTTATGAGGAGCTGTGGTTTCCCCGCAGCACTGGGCAGGGGATTTTCACTCCCGGCGCTGGCTCCCGGAGCTCCCCGCGCAGAGCTGGGAATTGCAGGCATTCCTCACATCCCCCGGGGGCTGGGGGAAGTGCCCAGGACCAGACCCTCTCAGACATTTTAATGCCTTGAACTCAGTGCCAGCGATGGCCGGGAGGGGTTGGAAAACAGGGCAGGCACCGGAGTGACCGGGGGATAAATCTGTGTCGGGCACGGAGCACCCTCCCCTCCTGCCTTTCCCTGGCTCTGCTCACCCCTGTCCCTGTCACCTTTCCCTGGCTCTGCTCACCCTGTCCCTGTC
>VZRS01014796.1:0-16441 GCA_013398055.1 Ifrita kowaldi
ACCTCACCAGTGCCCAGCACACGAATTAATTTAATTTGCATTAAATGCTTTTAATTGGATGAAAAGAAATAAACCAGCTCCGGTGTGACGGAGATTTTCCTTTATCCATCCAAGTTTGATGGGATTTGTGTCCTATCTGCCTGCGATTCCCACATGGAAATGGAATTCCTCTGAATTCCCAGGATTTGCACCTTTTCCCTGTGTTAAAGCGGGGGGTCTTGAGCTCATCCTTGCTGCCGGTACAGGATTAAACCGGGATAACGGATGGCGAATCCACTGCCGGGACCCTTCCAAATCCATGGATTTTGCCGCCGTTCCAGGACCTCCCCTCCTGGATGTTGTCGCCCGTGTCCAGCTCAACAAACCGTGACTCAGGAGGGGAAAATCCCTCCTTTTTCCCAGGAGGCTCCTTCGGAGGCTGCCACTCTGTCTGGCCATTGAGAACCGTTTCCTGACCATTCCATGGAAAGTTTCCTCGGCTCCTTTTCCGGCTCGTTGCTCCCGGATAACGATCTCGGGTTTATGAATAGGGTTGGAGCAGGGAAATCCCACCTGAGGGCAGCGGGAGTGGGCTGGAATCGGAGCGAGATCCTCGAGAGAGACCCCTTCCCTTCCTGTTGGATCAGGGGAGGGTTTGGGAGGCTGAGGATCTCAGCGCCTCTTCCGAAATCCAAGGAATACTTTGGAAAATGGAGGTGTTCGCTCCCTGCCTGCTGCTGGAGGGAGCCAAGGCTGTGCAGGGATTGAGGCTGGGAATGGAAAAATATCCATAAAATGTAAATATCCATAAATTAAAAATGTCCATGAAGTATAAATGTGCATCAAATATCTTTATCCCACAGGAGCTACTGGTGGGAAGAGGTTAAAATGGAACGCTGATCCAAGGAAAAGCACCATGGTGAAGGAGGATTCCAAGAAATTCCGAAGGTTTCCCAGAGCAGCTGTGGCTGCCCCTGGATCCCTGGGAGTGTCCAAGGCCAGGTTGGACATTGGGGCTTGGATCCACCTGGGATAGTGGGAGGTGTCCCTGCCCATGGATGGCTGGGATGATCTTTAATATCCTTGGAATCCCAGAATCCTTAAGGCTGGAAAACCCCTCTGAGATTAAATCCAGCCATTCCCAGCACTGCCAAGGCCACCACTGACCACGTCCCCAGGTGCCACATCCACATGGATTTTAAATCCCTCCAGGAATGGGGGTTACACCACATCCCTGGGCAGTTCCAAGGCCTGACCACCCTTCCCATGAAGGAATTTTCCCAATATCCAACCCGAGCCTCCCCTGGCCCAGCCTGCGGCCGTTCCCTGTTCCCTGGGAGCAGATCCCGTTCCCCCCTCACTGATGTTCTCCAGTGGTTTTTTCCCCGCTCCGTGCTCCAATCCCTGGATGAATCCATGTGTTTTCCTTGCCCTCCCAGCTGGTTTGCTCCCACTTTCCCTCTCCACCTGTTCCTGCACGCTCCTCCCTTTCCCTTCCCTCGGCTGGGTGCCAGGATCCTTTTCCATGCAGAGCTCCAGATTCCTGGGAACGCTCATTCCCAAGGGAGAGTTTTATTTGGGAACCCTATGGCACTTCTGAGCTGTTGGAATTATTTTCCTGGCATGGAATGCTTTATCCTTTATCCTTTATCCTTTATCCTTTATCCTTTATCCTTTATCATTTATCCTTTATCCTGGATCCTTGATCCTTTATCCTGGATCCTCTCGTGCCGCTGAGGACAAGAACTTTCCAAGTAAAATTAGCAACAAGCATTCCCTATTTTTATTTTATTCTGTTATTCCCACATCTCCAAACATTTTTCCCTGATGATTTCATCATTCCCACTTTCCCGTTT
The DNA here is from genome assembly GCA_013398055.1 of Ifrita kowaldi. NCBI lineage: Eukaryota > Metazoa > Chordata > Aves > Passeriformes > Cinclosomatidae > Ifrita > Ifrita kowaldi. Next base: position 1,836 of record VZRS01014796.1, read on the forward strand.
GGGAAACGGAGGCACAGCAAAGGATTTATCAAATGCCGGACAATCCTCCTTGTCCTGGGCACCGTCTCCCTTCCCGGATGGATTCAACTCTGTATTCCATGGATGCAAATCCCACTGGGATCCAGAGATCCAGAGGTTGATTATTATGGTCCTGTCTAATTGTGGGAGTTGTTTTTACTCCCAGGAATTTCCTGGAGCATTCCTGGGATAAAGCCTGATCCGCAAGGACTTTCTCTTCCCTGCTCCTAAATGACTGGAGTATTCCGGAGGTTCCTTCCAACGGGACTTCAGATGGATTTGGGAATCTTATCCCTGCCCATGCCAGGGGGTTTGGATCATGAGACCTCTGAAGTTCCCTTCCAACCCAAATTATTCCATGATTTTGTGAGAAATGGATCAAAACAATTCAGGGATTTCTGTGCCAGGGCTCTCCCTCTCTCCCAAATTCCCAGGGAAGGACCTGGCTGCGTCCACATCCCCATTTTTAGGCCATGGATTCATCCCACCTCACCCAGTGCTGGTCTGGAATGCTTGAATTGGTGCTTGGCTCTCCCAGATTTTCGTGATGGATGGAGCAGGGATTGGCCACATCCAGAAAACAATTTTGGGATTAAAAAACAGGGAGCACGCTGGGCTTTTGGAATCTCATCCATCACCGAGTTTTTCCAGGAAAAACCCCTTTGGATGCTGAGTTTCAGCCCAGTTCGGTCCAAATCTGTCCCAATTTCGTGTTTTATTTGGGAAAAATAAAGGCAAAGGGACGCTCCAACCTTTTCCCAAGGAGTCTGGAGACACTTTTTGTCCCTGTGCACATTCCCAAGGGCTGGATTGCACCCTGGAGGAGGCACAGGAGGCCTGGTTCTCCCAGATCCAGGAAAACAGGGAAGAGAGAGCAGGAACACGCTCCGTGTGTGGCCTCCGGAGTCCTCTCCTCCAGGAAAACCGTGGCGCAAAGTCCAAGCCCAGGGCTCAGCACCAGGAATTTGGGAGCTCTCCGTGACCGTGCTTTGGCCTGGGATGAGCAGCTCCCACGTGATTCCTTTCCATTTCCCCCCATCCGCAAAAAAAGAAAATAAAAAGTCGGAAAAATCCTTCCCCCCATCTGGAGGATTAAATGTTCAGGAGGGAATCCAAGCTCCGCTGAAAGCGGTGGCAAAGCTCCCAGCGTTTCACCGGGAAAAAATTTCCAAGCGCTAAGTGCTCCGGAGCTTTGAAAGGGAAATTTCGGAGGCTTTCAGCTACTGCCCAAAAATAGGAGAGGCCTGGACAAATCCATGGATCCGCTGCTATCTCGGAGCGATCTCCCTTCATCTTTCCTTTGGAAGTTGGATGTGGGCTGGAAGCCACAAAGCCGCGAATCGGAGCATTCCTGAGTTTTGGGAACGTTTGAACTCCAGGCTGGATCTGCAGTGGGAAATGTGCTTTATCTCGATAACCCAGGGCCAAACAAAATCCTCCATCTGGGGATTTTGGGAAGCGGGGAGGGTCCGCACGGAAGTTTCCCAGTGGGAATCTTCAGCTCAGCTCGTCCCTGCGTTCTCCTATTTGGATCCTTATCTGTCCGTCAGCATCAGGGTGAAATGTGGGATCTCCGTAGGGAGAGAGGCAGGAAAATTCATGGACTATTGGGAATTTCCAGCAATGTAGCTGAGAATGGGAAGGGTTGCCAGAGAAAGGCCTGGATTTGCTGGATGTGGTCTTTGTCCTCCCACCGGGAATTCTTTCAGGATCAACAAATGACCACATTAAAGGTTAAGAGCCACTTAAACACCCGCCAGAATTTGACGGATTTTAATCCCCAGCATTCCCTAATTCCCATCTTGTCCGTGGGCAGAGACTATCACCCAGTGGCAGATAAAATTCCTGCTGTTATCCTGGGGTAAAAAAAACCCCCAGTGACAGGCCTGGAACTGGGAATGCTGGGACTTCCAAGTCTCTTTTTCTGGCCGAACCAACATTTTTTTTTAGCTGTGTTTTTTTTTTTTAAAAAAGCGGGAACAGGCGAGAGGATAAGGAACGATCCATGAGTTTTCCTGCCTCCCATCCGCGCCCTTTGGCCCTCCCGAAACCTCCCTCACGCTCCTGGCCGTGCCCAGGGTGAGGATTTATTGCGGAATTCCCAGGGCAGGGCAGGCCGGGGGATATTTTGGGAGCCAGGCCTGGCTGACGAGTCCTAACAAGGCCAAGCTTAGAGCGCACACATCAGCCGTGACTCAACAGGATGTGCTGGGCCTAAGCCAGGCCTAGGCCGCTGTTCCTGGCCTTAAGCCAGGCCTAGGCCGCTGTTCCTGGCCTTCTGAATCATTCGTGGAAAAAAAAAAAAAGGGGATTAAAAAAAAAGCCATCGATACGTCGCCAGCTTTTTCCATCTGTTNCAGCTTTTTCCATCTGTTTTTAACTTGGGGATGGATGGCCTTTGGAAGGTAGGGGAGGTTTTTGTTGGGATTTAACTCCACAAACATCTTGGAATATGCACGGCAGCGTGGCCGGCTCCGGGATTTAGGGGTTTGGCCGCTGGGATGTTTTTTGGGAAGCAGGCAAGGAGGAAAGGCTCCATGAAAGCGGTGTGGATGTGGTGCAGAGGGATTTTGGGAGCTGGGAGGGCTCTGTCTCCAGGGAAAAAGGGGTTTCCTTCCTAGGGAACGCTTTCCACATTCCTCTCGGGAATGCAGGAGTCAGAGCGGGGTCACTGCTGCTCGTGGGTTGTCACCAGCAGGAAAAACCTTTGGGAATTTACCCCGTGCCAAGGTGTGGCCTGGAGAGGCGGCGGCTGCTCCATCCCTGGGAGTATCCAAGGATAGGCCTTGGAATGACCTGGGATAGTGAGTGGCATCCCCGTCCACGGAGGAAGGGCTGGAATGGGATGATCCTTAAGGTCTCTTCCCACCCAAAGCATTCCATGGTTCCACGTTTCGCCCTGAGTGACTTCCTGCAATCCCTGTGCTCTCTCACAGGGAATCTCTCCAGCTTTTCCCTGCCCGCAGTTGGATATTCCCTGTGTCCAGCCTGGTACTTTGCAGTGAAAAGGAATTTTTCCCTGCGGATGAGCCTTTCCTTCGGAGCAGAGGAGATTCCTCGCGGGAAAAGAACGGTTTGTTGGCGGATGGATCAGGCAGAATCCAAATGCAAAGTTCAACTCACGTTTTTATGGCAAAAGCCACCCAGTCAAAGTGAAGGAAACTTGGGAATGATGATGTTGTTCCGCCTGGAATATCAGCCCTCCACAGGGGCTGGATCGCTCCGCTCGTTTTGAGCAGTTTTTTGGGAGAGGCCACTGAGCCTGGGAAATTTGGGAGCCAAATCTGTGCCTCTCCTGGCCCAGGTGACGAATCCGTAGCCAAGCAGTAAAAACCTGGATGGAAAAAGCAGGGAATATTTCAAGGAATCACATGCAGGGGCTATTTTTGAGGGAGATTCATTGCCTGGATAAATCTCAGCTGGAGAAGAACTCCGGATCTTTAGAGGGAGAAATGGTGGATTAAAGATTGATCCCGAATCAAGAAATTCCTGCTGTTGCATAGAAAAAGGATTAGGAAAATATCCTTCCGGTGGAATTAAATCGTTTGGGATTGGCTAATCCATCGCAAGAAATTTATGGATAAACCGGAGATTCCCCTTGGAGCGTGAGGGGGATGATAAGAGAGATGATACAGGAGTAAAACTCAGATGAATCCAAAGAAACAGGTGAAGGAAAAGCCAACTGAAGACTTGGAATATATCAGGAATTACATGGAGAAAGGAAATACTTTATGTCCGAAAGTTTTCCAAAGGAAATTTCGGTTGGAGTTTAGGATCACCTTCCTGAGGTGAAGAACTAAAAAAAAACACTTTTAGGGGAGAAAAGTTGGAACCTCCATCACTCCAGCCTTCAGGAGGATGCTGGATCCACCGAAAATATCCAAGAGAAAACGGGAGCAGAGGACAGACTGGAAGATCTCCCGAAATTCCTTTGCGCTGCTGAATCCAAGGGACAATCCCAGGGAAACGGGAGCTCCCAGGGAAGTGGGAGTGCTGTCCCTGCCACCCCGCCTGGGAGGAATTTTCCAAGGAAAAGTCACGGGAAGGCCAAAGTGTCCCTGAAGTGCCCATTTCTGTGCATTTTGCAACCAAAACCTGGCACCCACCAGGGGAATTTCCCTCTCGCTCTCCTTGGCTCGGGATGAGAATCATTTCTCCAAAATTTTTTCTTCTTCTTTCCCTTATTTTTCCCTTTTTTTATTTTTTTAATGCTTCCCGTGGGAGGCCACGGGCAATCCGGGCCGTATTTCAGGGAGCTCCAGGAAATTGCCGGTGACTCAGGAGGACGCAGAACGTTTCATCTCCTCGCTGCCACATTTTCCAGCCTCGGAGCCCACGGGGCGCTGGAAATCCCGGGAGATTTTGGGAAGGGGTGGAAAGAAATGACAAAACATCTGGTGAACTTCTGGCTGGCCTGGCACTAAAACCGGTCACGGACAGGTCGGGGTGGGTGGACAACCAGATCCCAGCTGGATTTTCAGGAAAATGGGGATGTAGAGTCTTCCTTGGATGGAGCCCTCCGTGGTTGCTCTGTTGTCTCTTGAGGAGCAAAATATCCAAGATAACATCCAGGAGGAAGAGCCGTCTCCCATTTCCAGAGGAAGCCGCTGCATCCCAAGAAAACCCGGCTGTTCCTCTGTTTCTCCGCCTCCGTGAGTCTCCGCTGCCTTGGGAAAAGACTCGGGATTCAAAGCTGGGGCGACTGGAAATTCCGGGAGCAAGGAATGTTTTATCCTGTGAACATTCCCACCCTCAGGTGTGGGAAGACGCCTCTGGCACACGGATAAGGGATCTGAGCTCCCAGTGGAAATCTGGGAAGCGGATCCTGGGCTGATCCACCTCCCCCCAAGCATATCCCGGGTATTCTGCTCCGTGGCTGGATTCCTGTGTGGGGGCAGGATCCAATCCCAGACAATGGACAAATCCAGTCAGGAGGACTCTGGAATGCTGGGGGAGACCGGGATGGGCACAATCCCGGAGCTGGGATGCAAAGTTTTCCCGGCTGGGTGATTTAGAGGAGCGGAACCCGAGGTGGGGGCGACTGAGCCCTCCATGGGATGTGCCACCGCCTCAGGATAGTCTGGAAGTGCAGGGAACATGGAAAACTGGCAGGAATTCCAGAGCCTGGCGCTTGGATATTCCCACCTCCTAACTGGGTCTTTTCCAGCAGGCAGGAACAGCACAGCCTGTCCTGGCCAGCAGAGTGTGACCTCGGAGTGATGAATTCCACCCAGGACACGCAGGGAGCTCCGCATCTCCCGTTTTCCTTCTTTTCCTGCCCTTCCTGCTTTTTTTTTTTTCCCCTTTATAAATAGAACTTGCTGCCTTTATGCCAGTAAAAACCTGGAAAAAGTCAGGCTGTGCCCTGTGATTCCAAACCTGCCCAGGGTTGGAATTATCTCTGTAGGGTCATGAACTCTTTTCCATACATCCCGGGGCCTCTATGTTTAACCTGGAGCTGGCACTGGGACATTTCCACTGCTGTTCCAAGAGGAAAATCGGGAACGGAAAATCGGGAACAGAAAATCGCCTAAAACTCCAGTGCTGTCACACATTCCCAAGAAATCTAGGCCGAGCTGTGATCCTCTACCTGGAACAGGGAAAAGCGGGATGGGCTCCAGAGAGTTTAAGAATCATGGAATGGTTTGGGTNCCCTCGGCCGAGTCCGTCCCACCCGGAACAATCCGGAATGTGGGAGCCAAAGGGAGGAAACGTTTGGAGCTTTTCCAGCCCCACGCAACCAGGGAATGCTGTTCCCAAAACACTTTGGCCCAAAGGCTCGTGTCCACAGGGACTTCCCGAGATCCATCGGAAGGGCTGAACTTCCATCCCTGTGTCCGACCGGGATAAAACCCACGTGCCAAGGCCATAAAAGCAGCCTTGGAGGCACATTCCTTGACTTGACTCATCCCAGCTTGACTCATCCCGATCCATACCCATTCCCTCTTTTCCTCCCGGAGCTGACTCCAAAGGCAGTTTTTTTGGGCCAACATCTGGAGCTGGGTGGCCACATGGAGGCCGTGGAGTCATCGTGTCCCAACATCTGGAGAGCCGCTTGGTCCAAGGTCAGAGTCCTGGAAAAGTTTTTATCCAGCAAGAAGTGCAGGAAACTCCCTTGGGAATGGGGGGTATCTACGAGAGCTTTCCCGTTTCTCTGTTTTTCCCTGGATTAGCAAATCCACGGAGCAGAGGTCGTGGCTTCTTCCTTGTTACAGGAGAAATGCGAAGGCACAAAATACGGAATGCTGGGAATATAAACTCATGGATCGGCTGGAATGTGAATTGGCTGGAATTCCCTCAGCCCTTGAGCCGTTGGGAGGAGGGGCATGTGAGGAGGATGGAGAAGGGGAAGGAGGGAGGGGCTTTTCCAGGAGATCCGTAGGAAAAGTGTCCATGTGAAGGTTTTGATGGATGAAGAGATTTTTCCTTCCATGGACAGCCAGCGATCCGAGGGAAGGTTATCCCGGAATCTCCCTGACCGGGGTTTGCATCTCCCACCTCGGAGCGCAAACCTCCCATCCCTGCAGAACTTCCCAAGGGAAGCAGCTGGGTGAGATCCGTGTTTGGGAATAGTTTCGGAAGCGGTGGCGCTCCCACTTCGTCCTTTCTTCTCATCCTGGAAAGGCTTCAATCCATGAATCCCTGGGTGTTTATGCCAGGAGTTGGACTCCAGCGATCCTCATGGATCCCGTCCGGCTCAGGATGTTCTGGGATTCCGGGATTCCGTCATTCCGTGCTGGTCATGAGGGGTGTGATCCAATTCCCTGTGCGTGGCCGAGAAGCCGTGGGATACCCACACGGGAGCGGTTGGAGCGATGGAAGTTCCTGGGAATTCCGGGCTGCGGTGGGAGGTGCAGAGCAGCGGATTGATCCGATTTGCCGGAATTCCTCATTTCCAGGCGAGTGAGGTGTGCTAATCCCAGTAATATTCCCAGAACACCGCAACCCCATCCGAGGGCATTCCAGCTGCTGTTCCAGGGACCACCGTCCACAATATTCCAGGTGGAATTCCGGGCTTTGCCGGTGGCTCACAACGATGTCAACCCCCCCCCACCCCCCGTGCCTCAGTTTACCGTCACTAAACTGGGGACGTAAACCCAGGTGGGTTCTCCCTGTGCCACGGATCTGGGATATTTTGGGATTTTTTGGGATTTTTTGGGATATTTTGGGATATTTTGGGATATTTTGGGATATTTTGGGATTTTTTGGGATTTTTTGGGATATTTTGGGATATTTTGGGATTTGGCAGTGGCAGCAGCCAGGACAGGGAATTCCTTCCATGGAAGCAGAAATTCCTTTGCAGCGACCAGAAACAGCACCTGCAGTGTCCTTTCCATGCCACTTCCAGGGGAGAAATCCTGGGAATGTCGAACAGTTTGGATACCAGACTTGGGGAAAAGGAGCAGGGAAAGGCGGCGGCTTTCCCTTCTTTATTCCTGACCTCGGCTTCGCTCCGATGAGTCGCCGCAGTGAGTCACGGGCAGTGGTTCATCCATGGCATTTCCCCCTCCTTTTCCCGGGATTTGTGCCATGAACTCCTCCAGGATCCTTGGAATTGGTTTCAGTTTTGCTGAGAGAAGGGAAGGCTTTGTCCAAATTTCACCGGTTTTCAGGATCCTGGGAGTTGCCTGAAGGGAATTCTGGGGCATCCCTGCTGTCCCAGTGCTCCCTTTCCCTTTCCCTCCGCTTCCTTGTCCCTCAGATCTCCCAGCCCACGGATTTTGCTCCGATCCGGCCTGAACTTCTTGGATTCCTTGGATCGCTCCAGGACACTTTGGATGTGGGTTAGGAACAGGTGATGAGGGCTTGGAGCTCATTCCAGGAGCTGCGGAAGGGGCAGCGTGGATGAAGGGCTGGAATTCCACAACCAGGATGGATGATCTTCCAAATTCCAGGTTTAAAAGGGATTTGAGCTTCGTCTCATCCTTCAGGAAAGGGATTGTCCCCCTGTGCCGGGCACTGGTGGGATCACACCTGGAATTCCGTGTCCAGGTCTGGGCCCCTCAATTCTGGAAAGCCCTGGAGGGGCTGGAGCGTGTCCTGGAAAGGGAACGGAGCTGGGAAAGGGCTGGAGAATTCCTGAGGGAGCTGGGAAAGGGGCTCAGCCTGGAGAAAGGGAGGATCCAGAGGGATCTTTTTCCTCTCTGGAATTCCCTGATAGGAGGCGGCAGCCGGGGGGAAATTTGGGATCTGCTCCCAGGGAAAAATGGGACAAGAGGGAACGGCCTCAGGCTGTGCCAGGGAAGGCTCAGGTTGGACATCAGCAGGAATCTTTCCATGGAAAGGNATGGTCTCTTCTCCCAGCAATCCCTGGATTTATTTATCCGCTCCTGGAGCTGGAAATCTTTCCCTTGGAGCACAATCCTCGGTTTTGGTGAGGACTCCGCTCCAGGAATGGAAGCACTGAGATCCCTTTTTTCCTTCAGGATGCTCGAGGACAAGAGGCCCCGAAATCCTGGCTGTTTTCCAGAGCAGAGCAATATTCCCGATTTTATTCCCGATGCCAAGTTGGTCAGTGAAAGGACAGCCTGGAAAAGGCTTGGAAAACAAGACGGGAAGAAAGGATTGGATTCCCGGACCTACCTGGCTCCTGTCAGAGCAGTGGAAATTTTCCATCTTTCCCAGGAAATGCCAAAAATAAAAGGTGCTGCTAAAAATGGCTCGTTGGGATTTGAACTTCTTCGGATCGAGGAAAATCCTGGATCCACATCTGGTTTTTGGGATTAATGGAAAGGGGAGGTGTTGATTCGCCTCTCATTCCCTAAGTTTATGTTCACATGGGAAAATGGCTTCCCAAGGAAGGGGTAAGTGGGATATTGGGAAGGAACCATCCTGTCCCTATTCCCTGGGAGTAAATCCCGATCCCCACCGGCTCCTCCCTCCCGTCAGGGAGTTGTGGAGATCCCAAAGTTCCCCCTGAGCCTCCCTTTTTCCAGGCTGACCTACGGAAACACTTCAACCATGGAAAAACCTCCGGGAAGCACATCCTGGGATCCATTTCCCCTTGGATTGGGATCCCTCAGCCAGAACAAGACGAGTTTAATTGGTCTGGACTAACAAAAACCGGGATCAGCTCTGGGCACACGCAACAATCTGGGTCCCGGAAGGGCAAAGTTTCAAGGAGAGAGAAAAGCACAGCTGATGTGTGGTCAATCTCATTCCCAGCTTTATCCCAGAAATCCCAGTTTTCCAAGCCCTTGTGCACCAGAATTCCTGGCTCTGGACCTCCCTCCTGCCAGCCGAACCCCCGGATTCTCTCAGGATGACCCAAAACCACCTCAGGAGCAGCTTTTTTGTGGTTCTCCGGCCACTTTCCTTCTCTGGAGTTGCCTCAGCTTTGCTTCCCTTCCCACGACAAGTGCGGGATTGGCTGCTCCGGTTGGGAAATGCCCCTGGCTGGGAGAGGAAACCCATTCCAGCTCTTTTCCCGGTGGTTTGGGCCATGGATACCTTGGATCCAAGCCATGGGCTTCTTGAGCAACTCCAGGAGAGTGACAGAGGCGAAAATCGCCGGAGAAATGAGGTTTCCCTGCCCTCCATTGAGGTCCTGCAGCCCAGCCGTGGGAGTGAAGCTGGAAATTTGGGATTTGTGGGATTCGGGAGAGGAAGGAGACTCATCCCTGGGCCGGCTGGTGCAGACTGGTCCGTGACCACAAGTGGTCAGGCCCCACACCCGGGGCGGGGCTGACGGAATCTCCATCCCAAAATCCTGGTTCTGGGCATGACCTCGACTCATCCCTCGTGGTTTCCTGGAGGGACAGGGACAACTCGGATCCAAGTGCCTGGAATTATGACAGGGCTCCCACCAAGGAGTTCCTGCAGCATTGTGGGTGTCACGGGTCCCGGGAGAAGCTCCAAATTCAGGGGAAAAGCTGGGAAGTGGGAGGTGGGATGTTGGGAAATCCAGATGGATCGAGTTGGAGGACTGGCTTGGGCAACGTGGTGTGTCCACACCCTGTGTCTGCTGCGGACCGGGAATGAGTTCCTGGAATTCTTCCCTTAAAAAAGAAATCAGGAATAGCTGTTCTCCTTCCAAAGGGAGCCTGGACAGTCATGGACCAGGACTTTGGAATGATGCAGGAGATAAACAGAAAATCATGGAATGGTTTGGGTTGGGAAGGGATCTTCAAGGTCATCCCATTCCACCCTGACACCTCCCACCATCCCAGGGTGCTCCAGCCTGGCCTTGGACACTGCCAGGGATCCAGGGATTCTCTGGGAATTCCAGCCCAGCCCCTCCCCACCCTCCCAGCCAGCAATTCCTTCCCAAGATCCCAGCCCAAGCTCCCCTTTCCCACTGGGAAGCCATTCCCTGCCTCCTGTCCCTCCAGCCCTTGTCCCAAGTCCCTCTCCAGCTCTCCTGGAGCCCCTTTAGGCCCTGCAAGGGGCTCGCAGCTCTCCCTGGAGCCTTCCCTTCTCCAGGGGAACATTCCCAGCTCATCCCCCAGGACACCAAGGATTCATCACCAAAACCTGCTGGAACTTCCCGTTGCTTTTCCTTCGCATTCCCACATGTTCCAAAATTCCGTATTTATTCTCTCCCATGATAAGGAAAACACTCCTGAGCAATAAAAATCGGGAATAACACCCCTCAAGGAGCTTCCGTTCTGCTCCCAAAAAAGTCTCCCTTCCAAACCCCGCCCATTTCCGCGGACTGGAACAATGATCCCAGGTCAAGATTTCCGAAGCCGGGCTTTTTTTGGAGTCAGAGATTCCAGTCCGAGGCAAGAACGAAGGAAAGAATTTTGTTTTCTTAACCCCGACAAAAAAGCAGATTTCCAAAGGCCAAAATTTCCCGGGAATTAGAAATCCTGAAATCTGGCTGGTATCACTTCCGAGCCGGGTGGCTGCAGTTGTGCCAAAATTTGGGAATAAATAGGATTTTTCCAGGCTGACTCATCCTAAATAAAGGAGCCACTGTGTGCGAGCCAAAAGTGAGGAGATTTGCCCTTTCCTGATAAATTATCGGGGAATTTTACCTGGGAGGAGTTGGATTTTCCAGCCCTTTTTCCCAAAGTTTTCCATCTTTTGTTCTCACCTCCTAATGAGGTATTAATGAGCTGCCGGTGGTTTCTTTAATTAAGGGCAAAACCGTTAATGGGATGTGAAATCTTCACTGGGATCCAGGTTTTTAATAAAAAAAGGGATGTGCCAGAGGAGAAAGCATTCCCGAAAATTTCCAGCTTGGAGCAGTTGTTCCAACGTCATCCTCGGGATTTTTGTAGCCATGGAATGGTGTTGGAGCTAATTTATGTTAATTTATGCATGGAATTGGAGAAGCCTGGGTGGATTTTTTGGGGGGGTAATCGGCAGAAAATTCCACTTTTTCCATCGTTTTGAGCCGTTTTTCCTTTCATGAGGAATGGCTTGGGTAGAAAAGCGGATCATGGGAAAAGAGATGTGGATTGAAATTCCTCACCCAGATTTATTCCCAAATTCCACTGGGAATTTATTCCCAAGTTTCCACCCATTTCACCCTTTCACCCATGGCAGAGCCTTCAGAACTCCTCAAATTCCCGATTTCCCGTTTTCCCAGAGCATCACCAAAATTTGGGAGCCCCGTTAAATGGCTCATCCACAAATGGAATTCTTTGGAAGTGCGGAATGGGAAAAATCCGCGCTTGGAACCCAATTTGAGTTTGGATCTGACTCCCAGCTCAGAGCTGGGAATGTGAGAGCAGGAATTCCGGGAACATATTCCAACCTGGATTATTCCATGGTCAGAACAAGCCTGTCTGTATGCGGCTAAAAATCCTGGCCACCAAAATACCCTGGAATTCCATGGATATTCCCTGATATCTGCTCTGCCAACTCCTTATCCGGCAGAAATTCCATGTAAACAAATAAATGCCGGTGACTGGGATGATTCCCAAAGGAATAAAGAGTGGGAAGTTCCAAAATCCCGTAGTTTTCTGCTTTAATCCTTGGCATGTTTGATGTCTGGGAAGCTCCAATCCTCTCTCATTCCCAGAAAAAATGGGGATCCTGGAAAAATCCATGGAATTCATTGATAGATTGAGGGAAATAAAGACTTTTCCATGCTTTGGCCTGAAGTTGATTTTCCACCTTTTTAACCCGTCCTTAACTCACCATTCCCAGTTTTCCCAGATCTCCATCCTTAAACCCCTCCAGGGATGGAGCATCCACAGCCCCTCTGGAATACCTCATCCAAAGGGAATGAGCGAGGTCATTCCATTCCTTTTTAGTTGATATCTGTAGTGATTCCTGAAAAAAAAAAACCCAAACCGACGGGATTTTTCCCTGATTTCCAGCTTTGGTGCCCTCGGCACAGAGCCTGGAGCTGCTCTGCATTCCCATTTTCCTGCTGGAATCAAACAGGGAATCACTGAGGCCTCAGCCTCTCTCTCCCTCGGTTTCCTCATGGAAAATCCGGCTTTAAATAACCGGATAAAGCAGGGAATCGTTGACTGCCAGTGGTTTCCTCTGGGTCTGGACCAAGATCTTTGGGATTCGGATCAATCCTGCCCATCCCAGAGGAAAATCCGCTGGCACGCGGAGCCGATCAGGCTTTGCGGGGTTTTATTTTAGGGATATTATCCTTACATTTCAAGGATTTCACGTCTCTCCCTCTAAAAACCAGGAGTGGCGCAGCCGACCTTTAGCAGGCTGTAAACTGATCCCTTTTCCCACTTTTCTCCTGGAGCCAAACATCTGCTGGAGCCAAGGATGACCCAATCCCAGGAAAACCGCGGCCTTTTAAACCCGGCCTGTTGATAAGGAATTTCTGGGATGGGTGGGTGGGAATAAAGGATGGGCACGAACCGGTGCTAAGCTCCAAAATTGGAATATAAACACAAAAAAGGGGGGAAAAATCCGCCTGGAGGAGCCGCAGGGAAAAGGGTGGGATCCAACATCCATAAAAATGTGGTTTTCCAGGGGAGGCAGCTAAATATAAAAACCCTATGGAGAACCATAAATCCCTAATAAATGGGATTGAACTTCTGGAAGGGAAATCAGGCTCGGGAAAAGAGCTGGAAAGCTGGGAATGAGCTGGGCTAGGGCACAGCTCCTTGGGATGTGGATTTTGGGTTATTCCGGAACTGGGTTTGGGATCTGGGTCAGGATTTGGGGAATGCTGTGAGAACTGAAGGTGCTCCCAGGGCTCCTGGAGGGAATTCCGCAGATCCCAAGGGAAAAGCAGGAGTAATTTGCCTCGGAGGGATGCGAACCCACTGGAAGCTGGAATTCCACTGGGACCTGGAATAAGGATTTAGCACCGGTTCCAGATGGATTTTCCTACTTTTTCTGGTCCAGCTGGGCTGGGCAAGGAATCGTGGGATTCCATGGGATCCAGTTTGGGATTCTTCCCACTCCTGTTTTAAGGATAAACCACGGCACCCCCGGTTCTCCCAGTGATCCTGAAGTTGGGATTAAGGGAATTTATCAGCACAACAGACAGAGAACTTCCCAAATTTTCCCATATCCTAAATGAATTCCAGATCCATAATTCCTGCAGCGCCTTTATTTTCCCCGTTTTTTAAATTATTTGGGCTGTTTTCCAGAGGTGGGAATAATTATCTGCCTTAAGGAGAGCGCGGGTTGATCCCACACTTCCCAGAATCCCAGAACCCTGGAATGGGTTGGGTTGGAAAGGACCTTAGGGATCATCCCATTCCATGGGCACGGACACCTCCTGTTATCCCACGTTGCTCCGACCTGGCCTTGGACAATTCCAGTAAAATTTGGCAAAATTAGGAGGGAAAATCCTGTTTCCAGAGGGGCTGGAGGCTCCAGGGAGGATTGACATGGAAAAATGAGCCGGAATCAGTGGGATCTTCACTTTGGAATCCAGGCACCTCTGGAATACTGGATTGGAATCCCGGAGTCTGGAATGGCGATGGCAGGAGGGAGGACGGGGCCTCTCCGCTGTTTTCCTTCCAAACACCAAAGCAAACGGAAAGAGAGCAGGGAACAACCGTGGAAATTGCAGGAATACCCACGGAAATTTCAGGAATATCCCTGGAAGTTGCAGGAATACCCATTGGAAAGGCTGAGGTGAAGGAGGGAGGGCAGCCAAGGAGAAGGAGCTGGGAAAGCACCTCTGGGAAGATTCTTCCCAAAACAGGAGGCTCAGCTTTTCTGGGATTGCCACGGTGAGATCCTAAATTTCGGGATGCTCGGAGTGCATCCCATGCTTCCAGAGCATTCCAGGTCTGACCTGACCTCCGGGATGGGAGTTTGAACTTCTCCAAACCTTTCCTGGCTCAGTTATTTTTTGGAGAATTCCGGTTGCTGACGAGGGCTCCCAACCCAAACCCTTCCCTGTCCTTCCTGGTTGTGTGGGAATGCTGGGATTTACCTGGGAGGAAATTCCATGGATTTGAAACCTGGTTTTGTTCTCAAGTTCAGGAACACCCAAACAAACCCGGAATCATTTGGGGCCCAAAAATTCCCTGCGAATCACAACCAAATTTATCCGTTCCTTTAAAAACGGAGCTGTTTCATCCAGGATTTGACGGGAATATTTTCCAAGCGGGAAAACAGATGCTCACAACCCCCATGGAATAGGAACCCTTTCCTTTCCTTTCCTTTCCTTTCCTTTCCTTTCCTTTCCTTTCCTTTCCTTT
>VZRS01014797.1:0-86019 GCA_013398055.1 Ifrita kowaldi
CTCCTTTGTTTGCTGAAATGTATGAATAGTAAGAAGTTTTGATAGCTGGCGTGCTTGATTTGTGGAGTATCACCGAGCACCCAGGCTTGTGCAACGCTGAAATAAATACTCAATCTCTCTCGAGTGTGTACTTATTGCCTTGTTCACTGACTTTTGTGGACAAAAGTAGCACTGTAATCAGAGCAAAACTCTAAACACTTCCCTAATGCCAGTATTTATTCCAAGCATCGGAAAATGAAGCATTAACAACTTTAAAGGTGTAGTTCAAACTGTGAGACACCCATGGTCCTGGAAAAAAAGTACCTAAAAACACTCTCTTCTAAAAGAGAAACTTCAGTGACCACAGAACACAACCCCGGGCCAGGCCCCGCCCCGGCGCGCGCTGGGGACCTGCCAGGGGCTTTCCCCTTGCGGCTGTTCACCGCTTGCCTGCCTGTGGGATCGCTAATGGTGCAGGAAGCAGCCGAGGCAGGGAGAGAGTGGCAGCAAAGGCTTCAGCTGCGTGCCAGCCGCGGCTTTTGCCTCTCGGCCTCAGTTTATCCCCGGCCGTTCTCTCGCTGACTGCGCTTTGTCATCAGGCAGCGCGCGGGGCACCTCAGTACGGTGGCCGGGAGGGGGCGCGGGCCCGTCATGGCGGCGGCGGTGGTGGCGGCCGGCCGGGCGTGTGCCCGCGGCGCGCTCCGAGCGGCCTGGCGAGGTGATGGGGCAGCGCGGGGTGCCGGGGGAGCCTCCGCGGGGAGGGCAGCGGTCACGGGCCCGGGCAGGAGCCGCGGGAGGCGGGGGGTTTCCCCGCAGGGCGAGGGGAGCGCGCTGTGTGTGCACACCCGGACATCCATCCATGTGTACATTCCTACATCCGTGTGTACATCCGTGCGTCCGTGAGCACATCCATACATCCACGTGTACGTGCACGGCAGCACGGGCGAGGGGTTTGCGGTGTCCCTGCTGCCTTCCCATGGATCCGAGGTGTGACCTGGTGAGAGCAGCCCCTGGTGCTCCCCCGCTCCAGGGTTTCACCGTGGGGCTGCTGCGGGGTCAGGGAAATGAGGAGCATTCCCGTGATCCCCAGGCTGCTGCTCCTTGGCGGAGTGGGGGTCTGTACATCGGTGAATTTGAGCTTTATGAGCCCTTGCAGTGATTTTTCCCTCCATTTTGTTAGCTCCAGCGTAGGAAAAGTGCTTCGGGGTGTGTTGAACTCAGCTGCGCCTGTGACACTTTGCAGTGGCTGCTGTGGCACAGCATTAAACGGCCAGTGGTGAACTCAGAACCGGCACACAGCCAGGTGGGGGCTGCTTGTGCGTGGATCAGGACATTCCACAGCTGCACACATTCCCATGGCACTTCCATCGCTCTGGCTCCTCCAAGAGCTGGGTAACAGTTCAGGTTTTGTATCTCAGCAATGCCAACGGGACTTTCTAAACGAGTGTCAGGTTTTTTGAAAGCTTGCATTTTGCCGAGTAGCATCACCCTGGTTGCTCTTGCATGTGTTATTCTTCTCCAGGGCAGGAAATGTGATGAATACTGGATAAAATAAACGTGTGCTTCAGATCATAAGTGGAGTTTAGGTGTGCAGATCTTACTCATCCTTACAGGGTGCTGGGCATGGCAGCTGTGCCTTTGGAAACCTGGATCAGTCACCCATTACCCCATCAGAGTAACTTAAGTAACATCTGCCTTAAGATGATGAAGTGCCATGGTTATTCAAATTATTATTTTCTTCCCATTCCTTCTCCTTGTCGTGGACATTTTTAGTCCAGAGGAATCCAAGTTTGTTTTCTCTAATTTTTCTGTAATTTTTCTTTCTGGTTTTTAGTCCTCTTTAATCACTTTTTAAAACTCAGATGTATTATGTTTTTCCCAGTAGAGGTTAAAGTATACTTAGAAGGAAGGGAAAACATTTATGTCTTCTACAGTCCTCTAAAAGCTTTCTTGCCTTTCTTTTCTTAAACAAAATCAAAGTAGTTAATGAATTTCAGGTCTCTTCTCATCCTCAGGGCAATCGATAATGAAGAGATGCCAAGCTGTGATTAGAGCCTGAACATTAAGAGGGGCTTGAAAACAGGCCAGTGGAGTTTCCTTAGTGGAGGGAAACATTTTCACAGTCTAGTCACAAATATATCCCTAAAAAACCCCAACCATTTCTAGAAGGTAAACCAGGAAAAATAAAAGGCTGCAACTGCTTCTTAATAATTTATTAAGATCACTCTATCAGCAATAAGCTCGAAGCCTTCTAGCCTCCTTATCTTTGTGACATTTTCTGTTGCAGTGTTTTCCCTCCCACATTCTGCTTTGCACTTCAAGACAAAGGGTTCTGATTCCCTTGGAAAAGCACTGGTTTTTCTTCCAGTGCGTGTATTTGCAGAGAGCACGGTGTTAAGGAAGGAAATGTGCTGTGTATAAACACCTGTCTGTCTTTGTTGCCAGGGTTTGCTTCTGTGCCAGTGAAAGGGAGTTGCAGTTCCTACTCTAGCCTGGCATGGGCTTTCCAGACACGGTGCTCCCTCTCTGCCCCCTGGACTGGGACCATCGAGCAGTGCAGAAAAAGCAGTTTCTTCAACACATGTAAGTCCTGAGTTGGATAAAAATTATTAACTGTAGTAAACAGAAGAGGAAAAGAAAATACTGCTTTGGGGAGATACAGTCATGAAAATCAGTGTATCCTGACTTTTTTGTATCTCCTGAGATTTCAGTTGTAGCTGCAGGTGTTGACAGAAGTGCACAAAACCAGTTTATTATCTTTGAATAGCAAACAAGGGTTTGCTTTCTGTCCCAGTGAATCCATCTAATATATCTCATTGGATGGGAGGGGGAAGCATCTTCCCCTCTGTTTCCTAGGCCTTTATTGAGACTATGAATTGTGTGTTTATCATCTAAATTATTTTTGAGCCACAGGCAAGATGTGCTGTTGGAGCTGTGCTGTCTCAGAAATGAAATTACTGAAATGCAAGAACGTGTTACACAGAAACTGCTGGCAGCATCCTGCAGATTGTCCTCCAGCCCTGAAAGGAATTACACCCATGCTTAACATAACTGGGGAATGATGGCTGTTTAAATTCACACTCAGGACTGTGAGCTGAGCTAACTCAGGGGCTTTTCCACCTGCTTTGTGGTTCCTTGTCTTATCCCACAGGGGAAGAGAAGACATGGTAAAAGCATGATCTCTGGCAGAGATAGCTGCAGCAATTTGAGAGTCAAAGTTTGATTGTTTATAATCTGTGGAATTTAAGAGCTCTGCAAAATCAGGCTTTTGGAACTGGTGGTCTCTTCCTATTCTCAACATCTGGGAGACAGAATACTGTGTTTGTTTTCTCTACATCTGCTAAAGACAGGGGGTTAAACAGTCAGGCTGGGCTTGCTGCTCATCTTATCCAGTAAATTTTGACCATTGACTGCTTCCAAGTGATGGAGGGTAGAGAGGTCTCCAAAGACTTGGGAAAGGCTGCAGTGTGAACTGCAGGCTCAGCATGGAAAAGGCTTTCTAAGGATGCCACCTGCAGGAAAAACTCGGTTAGGTAAGCAGCAGCAAGATCAGAATATGGAAGAAGCCACGCACTGTTGTTGTTCTGTTTATGTTAAATTTAACGTGTAGCAACACAAGTGATTGCAATGTGATTGCAATTTATAGGTTAGATTGTTTCCTTAATTAGGTTTGTATTCATATTCAAAGGCTCTAGATGAGCTCTGTTTTACCAGGAACTTTCCCAGATGTCTGGTTAAATGACTGAATTAAAAATATTTGCTGGGGTGGCATCTGTGTTGTTAAGTAAAATTTTATATATTTAGGCAAACTGCCTAAAACTATTGGCTTATTGAATGAGATGTAACAACCTGGAAAAATTAAAGTGTACCTCCTTTATGTATTCAGCAGAGACAGTAGCCATGAGATTCAGAAGACTCAGGGTCTTGTATTTCAAAATACAATTATTCTGAGAACAGTTTCTCTTACAGAAGTAGAAAGTAAAATCTTCAGAATTCAAATGAAGTTGATACAAACAGTGTAAGTCACTCAAATCCTTAGCAGCTCAGTTGCTTCAGAAGTGGTAACACTTAAAATGCAGATATGACCATTTAATGTGAAATAGTTGTCAAGTGAAATGTCAGCCAAATGACAGGGCTTTGTGACTGAGAAAGGTGACTGGATTTTTCAGCTCCTTAGTGAATGCTGAATTATCTTCCATCACACCTTGGCTAATGTTACTATGCTCTTGTTAGTAGGGTCATCTATACCTTCAACATATCTATTCTTTTTAATCATTTAACTGGTTTAAATAGAAGGAATTCATTTGAATAGGAGGAATTGCAATTATCCTAGGCAGTCTCTGATCCTTACCCAGATAGTTATCTCCTGCAACTCTGACACAAGAACATACACAGGGATTTATTTTTGTCCTAGGGCGTATTTCAGCAAGTTTGTAATGAAATAAAGTAAAATTATCGTCTCATTCCAGGCTTATCCTTCCCCCTTTCCACTCTCCTGACCATGGGAAGCAGTTCAGTTTTCATTTACTGGTTTGGCTGTCTCCCAGCCTTTGGAGTTATCTTTGACCCCAGGCATCCAAACCAGCACGGTTTTCTCAACATCTGTTACATATCCAAGTGCATGTGAGAATGAAGAGCTTTTATTTGATACTGGGACTATATAAAAACTATACCATCCTACTCACAGTATGAATTCCATTAGCTACCCTTGGGAGCCAGTCATGGACACAGAATGGCTTGGCTAGGAAGGGACCTTAAAGAGCATCTCGTTCCAAAGCCATTTCTGTGGCCAGGGACACCTTCCACTGCTCCTTGAGGCTGCTCTTTAATTACATTTTATATCATGTCTTTGTAGTCTTGTGTGAGTTTCCTTTGGGTTAAGCTGTTCATTTTGACAGCCATGTCTAACTCGATGATCAGAATTAAAAAATACTGTTTCAATTTACAAAGAATTTTTCTTGAAGTGTGAACACTCCAGATAAATAATTACAGAGTTGCCTCTTGTCATTTCCAGTGGTATCATAAGAAGAGTTTTGATGTTTCAGCATTAAGGATGGAAAGAGTTAAAACTGTACAACTGCTGTTTTAAATTTCTTTTTTCCTTTTACAGGAGAGTTGTCTGTGTATTGAAGAATAGTTGGTTAATTGCTTTTAGTCAGGAAAAAGGGGAGTGAATATAAAATGTCTTATAGTTGATTGTACTTAGAGGGGCATTCTGTTGGGTTTTGGTTTGTTACTATGCAGTATTGCTTTTCAAAGGCATTCAGCCTCTGATTTTCATTTTGTTTTGAGGAAATGAACCAAGCCAAAGGTGTTTAGTTTGCAGACCTCACTGAAATCTCTGTTCTCTGTATCCATCTGGTGACACTGAGGCATGATAGTTATTAAAAATTAAAAATGAAAGCTTTAATAATCAAAGCAACCTTCAAAAGACAGTGGCATTTACAACAACATATTTTAGCTACATAAATGTCCTTGGTTTTTAATAAAATGTTATAAAGGAAACAAAATACAATTTCTCAGATGCTGGGGTTGTAGCTGGATTTATTCAGGGTTTGAATTGGGACTGACAATCAAGCTGACAATCCCACGTCTGCAACTTCTGCTGACACTGTGACAAATTGCCAGTTTTAGAGAATGTGAAATTCTAATCTGAGTGCACTGTGAAAGTGTGCTCAGGGTTTGCAGCTAAGTGGAGTTATTCCCTGTGTCTGTGTAGCAGTATGAATGCATCTTTTGGAATATTTTCCAGATCTGAGGTTTTGTTGTACTAGCAGGATGCAACAGATTTGTTTCTGGATTTTGAGGAAAATGCCCAAAATTTTCCCATGCTGCTATCTTGTGGGAAAAAATAATTAGACTATAGATGTCTTTTTCTGCCAACAAATTTGCAGACACACCTAAACAAAATTTTTATGCAATCCACATAATGGGAGCTTTTGCATTTTTTAACAATGTTATTAAATTGCTATGAATAAGTAGGGTAGCCCTAAGAGTTTCAGACTTGTGTTAACAAAACCAGAGGGCAGAAAATTTGGCAGTTGATGAGGGTTTCTTCCTGTTTCACTCTTGTGGAAACCCATCTAGCAGTGAGAAGTAGAACTGAACTTAAATTTTCAGTGGAAGCATTTCAGATAGGTGCAGTTTTAACTTTGAGTCTGTGAACTTTTACCTAAAACCGTTTTATGTCTGTCCTGAGGTACTAATCTCTTCCATGGCCTCGTGTTCATTTTTATGGTGGTGCAGTAGTCCTTAGTGAGACATTTTCAGTGTCCAGATTCTTGCAGTTCTGCAGCTGGATGCCCCAGTTAATGCTGTGTGACTCAGTAGTGGCTGTCTAGACTGAATGCTTCACACTCTTCAGTACTTCCCAGGTTTATATGAAGGCCCTGCAGAGCTCACAGATAAAACCCTCAGAAGATGACACCTGAAGAGGGTGGAGGCAGAATTGCAAACAGGAGCATGTGTTTTGCTTAAGCAGCCCTTTAAGGCCTCGCTGGGGAGGTGGAGATTTTTGTCTTGTCGTTACCTTTCAGCAGAGCTCAGTACCAGATATGCATCATACACTTCTATTTAAAAAGGCTGAGAGGTCTCTTTTGAGAAAGGGTCTCTTTTTTCGAAGAAAACAATGTTTTTAGTGTGGTGACTTAAGACACTTGAGAATAATCTGGCACTCTATCTCATTTCTCATAGATCTTATAGATCCATGCTTTTCTGCTCATGGTCCAGGGTTAGCTGGGGAGTCAAGACCCTGGTGTCACATGGTGGGAGACAGTTGCATTTCAGAGATGAAGTGGCAAGAGCAGTTCTCATTTGGGATGAACACACTGATTTTGGTGAGACTGCTGTAGAATCTCACATGTTATAAGTAATCCCTGTGGTATTAGCATGCCATTGTTCCATTTTTCTCTCATTAATAAATCTCTTTGTATTATCATCTGCAGAATATTCCTTTTTGAATCGTGGAGGAGAGTCTTCAACCTAGAGGAGTTAAACATTTTCCATAAGTAACTTTAAAAAGCCTGAGTAGGTCTTGGAATTAAAGACTTCCACTTTTAAAACTAAGGGGAAAATATATTAGAAACATAACTTGTCAAGGATAACAGATGGTATGAACTGAGTTGACAGTTTTTGAACAGTGTATTGAGTTCAGCTGAAGATGACGAAGGTGTATAAAGTCAAACTCCATCTTTGTTTTGGATGGTTCACTGCTGTTGTTTTGGAAGTAGGTTTTTAATGTAATTGGGAGAATGACTCCAGCCACTCCAAAGAATTGAGCTTGAAGTTGAATGTTAATACATGCAATTGGAAGTGACATCTAAATGATTTGAGTCATGTTCAGCCACTGCAATGAGTTGTGGGTTTTGCTCTTAAGACAGCTGCTCTGTGTGTGTTTTTTCCTAGGACCTTTACCTTAAATGCTTTGTAGTTAAGGATATTCTTATTAGGCACATTTTGTAAGATGGTGGAGAGAGAGCATAAGACATTGTAAGGCCTAAATTTAAAAATGCAGTTGAGCACTTCTTTTCCTGACCTAAGCTACTTAAATAGCAGTTCTTTGCCAAATCCTGGTTAGAGTAGTTCATGTAGCCAGCTCTGTGCCAGCCTCTGTCCTAGGAATCTTTTAAGTATGGATGCGAAAGGAGCTGAAAACAGAAATTTGTTTTTTGGAATGGTGTTTGTGACAAAACGAAGAGAGATGTATATTCATGCAGAAAATGGGAAACCAGGGTTGAAGTCCTTCAAATCAAGAAGTGCATGGGTCTCCAGATCCCAGATAAGTGTGCTATGCTTCTGAATTAAGTTACTTAAGTTAAAGACCTGCATCCGAGAAGGAATGCCTCACTGTGGTCATTAAGCAGCTGTGTACAGTCTGTGTAATTTATCATTAAATTTGTTACAGAATACGTAAGCAGCACATTCTCTGCTCTTGCATATTTCATATGCATTAAGCATTTTTTTCTAAATCCTGTTTTTGTTTGGAGCTGGTGGCGAGTCCATTGGTGTCTGGAGAAGGAATGAGATTGAAATATACCTTGTAAGATTTCATCTGTTAATAAAAGTGTGTATTCCAAGCTGAAACCTGGAAGTTAGTGATTGAAAAGACCTTACCCTAAGGTAATACAGCTGCACCAGTGTAATGGTGTTAGTGGACAACAGAGCACTGAAAGAAGCGTGTTTATTATAACAAGTTCTTTAGTCTTTTTATTGTGTCAATAGTAATGTCTTTGTATCTCTGCTGCTATGCTGCCACTGGCTATTTGTCACAAAAAACCTTCGGAAAAGATTCCTTGTATTTGAAAGAAGTGAGCCTGCTTAGCTGTTTTACAAAATTGATTCTTTCTTCTCCTTTAACTCCCTTCAGTTTTCCAACTTACTGCTCTTTGTCTTTCTTTGTATGTTCAGCAAGCTGTGAACTCATCTTGCAGGAGACAAAGAAATCTGATTTTAATCTCAGTTAATGAGTATCTAGGGTACTGGTTTCTGATGGGGTTTACAGCAAGTCTTTGAATACTTGTGGTTTACTGAGGTGTGGCCTAATATTCATCTAATAAATACCTGTCTCATTCCTGATATTCAGGGATAGTATAAAAAGACACAATCCCAAATTCTTTCTGGAACATTACAAATATCTTTTGTGTAGATTAAGCAAAATGGAGTGATGTCACACAGACTTACTGTTGGTGGTTGTTAGTGATCATCTTGCATAAAACACGCTTTCAGCTCAGTTCAGTAGTGGATCTTTTCCTAGTCTATAAAATAAAATCTTATAGATGACAGTTTTTCCCCCCACTCAGTAGCTATGTGCTTTTTGGTAACTGACTAAAAATGTGTAGTGGCTTTTATGACTGGTTCTATTTTAGCTCTTGAGGAATGCATGCAACACCCCATTTTACAAAGGCAAAATAAAATAAGCCCATAAATCACGAAGGGACTGCATATCTGCTGTAGTGCCTTCATTCCAGAACATCTCTACAAGTGTGAAAAGCAGTACAGTGATCCTCCTTTCTGCTTGGAGTTACTACCTCCAACTCAAGACATTTCTCCTGCCTGTGTGTGTGCTCACTAATCACTTTGGTGCTTTGCTGCCAAGTCAGATTGACCTTTCTTACACACAGATTTTTATTTTCTCCAGTGGTGTGTTGTCTGTCTGTCATAAGCAATGTCCCCACCACTGTAATCTTTCTGATGACAGCCTATCCCTTTCATATTCCATTCTTGTCACTTTGTCTTAAAATCAGCGTGATACCTCCATCTTATAGAGAGCTCAGCTCTGCAGCCTGCAGGCTTCTGATGTGTTTCATTAAATGCAGCTGCTTTCCAAACACATGATGGTATCATTGTAGGCTGATTAGATGAACTGCACTTTGGGACCAAATGTGATGTTTTCATCTGGTTCTAATTTTGTCAGAATTTGTGTGGTGCTTGAGGCCAAAGCTTGGCTCGGCCTGACCTCTTCTTCATGGATCTGTTGGCATTGAATGGTCTCCTTTGGTGCAAGACAATGTCCTTTCTCTGTGACCTTTGCTACTTTCCTCTGTTGGAATTAAAGTGATCTGATTGTAGATATATTTGGAGTGCAGCTCAACGTGCAGGATTTTTTTGGGAGTATATTACCAGCTCTGAATCTGCTCTTTTCTCTTAACTGCTTGTTGCTGCCCCTCTGCAGCCTCCTTTGTGGCTGTTATGACCCTTTGTGAGGTCACCCAAACTGCAGATTGAGGGACTGTTCCAGCTTAAAAATAGCCTTGAAGACAAAAATGTAAGTATCTTTATTGTAATTCCATGTTTCCAGGCTAGCAGGATTATCATTTTTAAAAAGGAATTGCTAGTTACACAGTGTTTTCTGAATAAGCTAAGAAGCTTAACAGGATTGATGATCAGCCTTGCACCTAATGGAGCAGCCACATAGCTCACTTAAGAGCATGAATTTACTGAATCATGCGTTACCTACTTACTTTAATTGTTTTTTTTTCCCCCTGAAAAAAGAATTGGTTAGGAGGTAGTGCATTTTTATGTATGTTTTGGTTGGGTTTCGTGGGGGTTTTTGTTGTTTTTTTCCCCGTCCCCATATTTAGCTCACAGCTACATGCATCAGTGTGTTGTAATCAGCTGGAAGGTATTTTAGTGGCTGTCAGTTCAGACACTGGTTTCAAGCCATTTGATACAGCTGCTATTCGTGGGTTTTTTTTCTTAAAACTCCTAAATCTCTGGACATTGGGGCTCACTTTAATGTCTAGGAAAGAGCGTGTAATTTCAGACAAAAATTTCTTTTTTACAGGGACTAAAGCCTACCCAGGAGCAACTTCGATTCTTGCCTCACAGCATATAAGAAGTGTGATAAACTTTGCTGTTATCCATGGGCATTTCTACTTGTCTATAGTACACAGATTTCTACTTGTCTGCAAAAGAACCAAAGTCCCTGTTACATGTTTTGCTTTGTTGTAGTGTTCATACCCCATGGTTTTTGAGTGTGTAGGGACTTTGAAGGCCACTCTGCTCTTGGCTGTCTTGAGGTAATACTATTTTGTAGCTCCCTGGACTTGCAGAGTTGTGTGTCCTTGCTTTCCAGTGTACTGAGCTTTAATTGCTGGATTCAGGATTCTCAAAAAGGAATCAGTTATGCTTCCCATTTTGGGAAAGATATTTGAGTGAATAGGTGTGTGTGTCAAACTCTTGGAAGAGCTAACTTGGCTCCTTAAACAAACTTAATACAAAAATAAACCTGGGCACTTAGTGGTACCTCTGGGCATCCTGGATAGTTTCTGTCCCTCACTGTGTTGTCAGCATGGCAGAGCTGCCCCAGTTCCAAAGCATTTGCCAGTCTGTGGGGCAGGATCTCTCACGTGCATTAATCTGAAAAGAATGGATTGCTGATGGGAAGTGGTACTGATTCTATGGTTATTTTAATTCCCCTGGTTAAAAGTGCTTACTGACTTTTTTTGTCTCCTTTAAATAAACAAAATCAGTTTCTAATCAGGGAAGACAAGATTTACACTGTCATAGTAACATTGCCCCTGGGTCAAGCACATAATAGCATTAATCTGCAAGCAGAACAATGAGGATGCTTCTGTATTCTGGCTGGAGAGATGGGCAGGGAAGAACCTCCTGAAGTTCAGCAAGGGCAAGTGCAGGGTCCTGCACCTGGGGAGGAGCAGCCCCAGGCACCAGCACAGGCTGGGGGTGACCTGCTGGGAAGCAGCTCTGGGGAGGAGGGCCTGGGGCTGCTGGTGGACACCAAGCTGTCCATGGGCCAGCAGTGCCCTTGTGGCACATTCCCAGTGGGATCCTGGGCTGCGTTAGGAACTGCATTGCCAGCTGGTCAGGGAGGTGATCCTGCCCCTCTGCCCAGCCCTGGTGAGGCACATCTGGAGCGCTGTGTCCAGTTCTGGGCTCCTCAGGACAAGAGAGACGTGGAGCTCCTGGAGAGGGCCCAGCAGAGGGTGACAAATGATGAAGGGCCTGGAGCAGCTCCCTTCTGAGGAAAGGCTGAGGGAGCTGGGCCTGTTCAGGCTGGAGAAGAGACTCTGAGAGGGAACCTCATCCATGTCTGTCAGTGTCTGCAGGGAGGGGTCAGAGGATGGACCAGGCTCTGCTCGGCGGTGCCGGGCGATGGGACAAGAGGCAACGGGCAGGAACTGAAGCACAGGGAGTTCCACCTGACCATGAGGAAGAGGTTCCTCACTGTGCAGTGCCCGAGCACTGGCACAGATTGCCCAGAGAGGCTGTGGAGCCTCCCTCACTGGGGGTATTCAAGAACCATTTGGACACCATCCTGTGCCATGTGCTCTGCGATGACCCTGCTTGAGCAGGGAGGTTGGACCACGGTGGTCCCTTCCAACCTGACCTACCCTGGGATTCTGGGAAATATTATCTATGGTGTCTTTTCACATAATACCTTTCTTTTTGGTGTAGGTTTTTTTTGTCTAAGCTGCCATGGTGTCCTGTATTGCCATCAGCTGGGTGAATGGTGGTTTGCAGTTAACTGTTGAATAAGTGTTTCCTAAGTCTTGCTCGTCTGTGCTGTGTGAAGCACCAAGGCAGTGCATGGTCCTGGCCACAGCCACTGCCTGAGGAGGCCTGGCAGAGCCAGAGCTCTGTGATGATGCTGTTAAAGTGTTTTGCATTCCTTCCTCCTTACAGTCCTTCCCACTTACACAAGCAACAAGGGGGACGTTGTATTTTCAGAACGTGAGAACAGCAGCAGGTTTATGTTTTGGTTAACTTTTTGTGGTTTGTGGCCTTTTACAGCAGGCTTTTTCAGGGGTGATTCAAGTTGACTGCCATTGATCAGTGTCCTTGGATAAGTGCTTCAAGGTATTGCTGCTCTGAGTTACTAATGGACGATTTTCTTTTCATGACCTGGAAATTAATACCTTACTGGTCACTTGTTAGGAATATTTGTCTTTAAATCAATTTTGAAATACCTTGTGAAATACAGGCACTTGGCTGTGTGCCTCTGTCAGTGCAGTAATCAGGAGCAGAGGCACATCTTTGCACCAAATACATATGCACAGAGTAGGAAATTACTTTCTTGGCAAGGCAGTAATCCTGCAGTTTAAATTCCAGCAAAGCAAAGATCAAGCAAGTTTCAAGTTTGGGGTTATTTTTTGTTCAGCTTCAGTTTCCAGTGTAAGCTGTGCTTGAACATGACTTATGGAAGTTGTTTTTTCTTTTATTTCAGTGACAGCTGATCAGCTGTGGAAAGGAGCTTTGGCAGAGACTGGCGTGGGAGTAAAGAAAGGAAGAGGAAAGAAAAGGAAGAAGAAGCTAAGGAAGAATCTCAATAGAGGCCAGGAGATTGGTGAAGGTAGATTCACAAATAGGAAGCTGATGTTTTTGTGTATAGTGTTTCTTGATTTAATAAGCGGACTTTTCCTTTCTGTGATGTCAGAACTGCTTGAGATATTTTTGTCTTTAAACAAAAAAGTCTTGATATGATTATTTAATGTTGGTTTTACGTTTTTAGATACAAATTCTGCATCATACAATGCATTCGAAATATGTGAGAATTTTCCATTTTGTTGCATTTTTCCTGAGTACAGAGTTGCAATTCTAATTTGGAACAAAGCATAATTTTTCTCTGTTATTTTTAAGGACATTCTGGTTTCCTCTGGCCTGGTCTTAATGCTCCTGTATTGCAAACTGGGAAAGTCCAGGAAGTTGCCCAACGAAAAAAAGAAGAACGAGAGAGAATTCAGTCTGAAATTATTCATCAGAGAGATACATGGGAGAAGAGAAGGAAAATAAAAATTAAGAGAGAGGGAGGATGGAGTGGAAAGTGTTGGGGAGGTATCCTTCTGGATCCTCCTGACCCTGGTCCTAATGGAGGTAAGAAAGCCTATGATCTTCTTCCACTCCCTTAGCTTTTCTGGGGAGGGGGGGGCTTGGAGAAAGCAAGATCCAGACTTTTTCTGTGACTGAAAATTGGTTTTGTACTTCTCTGTTCCACGCCCACACACAAGCAAGCTGAATCAAAGAGCAGGTACTGCTAACAACAGTGAAATTTGTTAAAACATTGCTTCATTTCCTGTAGCTGTTAGACTGTTCTGTTCTGTTCCAGACTGTATGATTTTATGTGGCATTACAGAGTACTGTGTCATGTCACAGATTGTTCCAGGAGTCTTCAAGGATGGAAATGTTTTTCTGTGTCCAGCATCAACTGTCTTGAGTATGAAATATAGTCATGGCTTTTTTATAGTTTCTTAAAGGATCCTGTGGGATAAATCAATCTTGTTTTTAATTCTAGTTGAAATAATGAAATAGGGTTAAAGATTATGTAGTTTGAATGTAGCTTTTAGACAAAGCTGCAATAAATAACTATCATAGTAACAATAATAACCATAAAATTACTTATTTATTTCCTAAGTAGTTCAATACAGTGAAACCAGAGGTCCTATAGAGCAGAGAGGTGACTTCTTTTACAATGCTGTTATTGAGACCACTAGAAATTCTATAGTAGCTTTCACATTTAGAAGCCTAATCTTTTTCAACTAATAAAACATGAAAAAGACATGTCAACTCCTGTTGGGCTGAGTTTTTATTGTGAAACTCTGCTTATTGGCATCTTTCAGTACCCTTCTACAGTAAGAGGGGCTAAGAAAGACAGGTGGTATTTTCTTGCACTGTTTGCATTTCATTTTATTACCTTAAGAGCAAATATTCCATGGAAGGCAGTGATGTGACAGTGGACTTGGCCAGCTATCACTGAATCTGTCAAGGTAAAAATAGGAGATTTGAGAGATCAATTGTTCCAAATTCCAAATCAATAAGTCAGTGGTGGAACGTGGAGCAAGTCAAGAAAATGCCATGGTTCTTGTTCCATACTGTGAACACAAGACTGTGTTGAGTTTATACCACTAAAAGAAACGACAGCTGTTGTAAACAATGTTTATGCATTTGTGAACTTTACCTTCTGGTGTTTTCCTTGATTTTGCTTTTGGCTGGTACTATTGATGTAGATTACTTGCATTGAAGTTGGCTGTGTGGAGGCTGTTCTAGTCAGGTCAGGTTCTGCCAAAAAGAGGAAAGGGCACTGCAATCAAAATAGGAAAACGAAGCTGTCAGCTTGTATTACGAATATGTTTGAGAAAAAGCAGTTTCTGATGAGCATGCACTGATTTCCTTTTAATCTGGTGGGGATTTTCAGGCCCCCGTAGTTCTTCCAGCATCTTTTTATTCAGAGGATTAATGCTTTTGCAGGGGAATGGGGGCATTCACTGTGTGCAATGTCAAGGTGATAGGAAGAACAGACCTGAAACTGCCAAACCCAATGAATCCTTTTGGCCTGAGACTGTGGCATGACTGGATTCCCTGGTGTCACTTACTGTGCTAGCTGGGAGTAGAGAAAGAACAGTATTTTCCTCTTAGAAATAGAATTACTTTTCTCCCGAGTTTACAGTGTTTCTTTAGGAACTGCAGAGCTTCAGAGGGAGCAGAGGGTGCCTGCTGGGATTCCTATCCTTACTGTGAGCTAGAAATCTGCTTTGTGTAGACTGACAGATCTCTAAGCTGTGCCAAGATGAGGTTATGTGTAAATGATAAAGCAATGCTTGGTGAAGGACTGGGGCCCCAGTTCTACACCATTACACGGTTTTAAGCTTTTCTCCAGAATCTCACTGTAACTACACCAAATAAAGGTCTTCTCTGTTACACTGAAATGCTCTTGTTCATGGGATAAGTTGGAAAAGCAAAAAAAAAAGAGGTTGTAAGGGCTAAATGATGCATGGTTATTTGAAGTGGTTGTGTATTGTTTTGTTTCATGCTCCCCCACCCCTTTCTGGAATTTCACAAAAGTGTGCATCAAGAAGTATTGCAGTATCATAGAATCAAAGAATAGGTTGAGTTGCAAGAGACTTTTTACAGGTCATCTAGTCCAAACCCCAAATTTCTTGGAATCCCTGTTGATTGTACAATATTCTGAAGAATATTGGATAATACTTTAGTCATAATGGAAGTGACCCATCTGGTGATTTTCACGATATACAGCTTTTGCTCTGTATGTGTGAAATTTGAGGTTTATTTGCAATTTTAGAGCAGTGTTTAGGGAAGAAGGCAGTTCACACTGCTGGCTCAAATTATTCTTGTCTTACCTTTTCTATTTGTTGCTGAGACTGCTTTATAAATTACAGTTGCATAGAGGTTGTGTCCTTCTTAAGTTGTACCCACTACAGGAGGATGTGTTGATAAAGAAGCAACACAAGGAAATGTAACACCCTGTTCTTCTCCCAACAGAAACTTACGAAGATTTTGAAACAAGAGTCATCGAGGTAAGCATTGCAAACCCTCTCAGGGACTTAAAAGAATTATCACTACGTTTTATTGGCCTTGCAATTATTTAACAAGTCTTTGCTAAGTTAGTATTACAGCAGTAGGAATGAGTCTGGCTTTCTATTTCAGCTGCATGATGTGTACAAGCACAACCTGTGAGAAAGTGAATTACTCTGTCTATTTAATCGAGAGAGGAGGGTTATAAGAAACATTTTCTTAGCAAAATAGCCTGATTCACAACAGCTCCTTGTCTGAAAGTTAAAAGAATAATCAGGCAAGTCAGAGGCTGAGCTACCTGACAGCTCTACTCCAGAAAAGCATCTGAGGCTTCTCTCCTGTCCTGATAAATGTGCAGATGGGTTCCTTTGTCCTTGATTATCCTTCTGCATTTTGCTGAGATGACCATCAGTTGGAATTCTGTCCAGTGACTTGAGTGTTTTCTAGGTTAATCCAGTTCTTTGCTTGTGGCAGTGGATTTTAGTATCTTCTGAGACATGGAAAACAATGCTGCTGTATTGTAATCTCAGTCTGGGTTATTAAAAGTCATGAGTTGGTTTCCATATTTTTTTTTAAATCCTGCAGAGTGGAAAGATATAAACTGTTTTAGATGTCTGCTGTAAAAAGGATAAAAAGCAGTGGATATAAATAAAAAGCAAGGTAAATTTAGACATAAAGAATGTCTTGCAAATGGGAATTTCAATACTGGAATGGATTGGGAGTATATGGGACGTCTGTCATTGGAGCTTTTTAAAAACAAGTTAGATAATCTTTCAGAAGGTTTTGGGAGACAAAATCTGTGACCTGTTAACCCATTTTCTTATCTCAGTGGGTTTTTGGAGTGAACTGGGCCACGCTCTGGGCTTTGACTGATACAGCAAAGACCATTTGGAGCACTTGGCCTTTAGCTGAGTCTGTGTTTGAAGGCCATTTGGAATAATTGAATTGCACAGGAACTGCTCCTAAAAGAAGTGATTTTTGTTGCCGAGCCCTGCAGATGGCAGTGCCTTCTGTCACCTGGAGGGGCACATTGCAGAGCAGTGAATGTTTTATTCTGCTGCTGTGCCGTGTCACAGCTGACTGTCACTTTGGATGCTGCAGCAGGGGAGCTTGCCCTTCTGTGCTGGCAGAATTATTTACAAACAGCAAAGTTGAGTTGCTCTGCAGCAATCCGTGTGCTGTAGGAGTCTGTCTCAATGCTTTAGTACATTTGATCAATCAAAAAGCTTTTAGAAGCAGGCTGGGGCTCTGCTGTTACATGAGATTGCCACACATGTGAACAGAGGAAGTAGAGAACTTTTACAGAAAAATAGCAGCAGCAAAACATTCTATATTCAAAGTCAGCAGTGAGCTCAAGCTAATTGAGTCCTGTAATTTTTTGATAACAAGTACAAGTTTTGAAATAAATAGATCATTTTAGCATTCCTGGCTTAAATAGGTGAGAGACATGCTGCTATTTCTGTATGTGCTTTCCATTATCTTTAGCTTCACCACAGTACAGGAGATTAAAATAATGTTTGCTGGGAAGTTGTGCTTCACAGCAAGAAACTCAGAGCCATTCTTAAAGGACTGCCTTATGAACAAAGGTACAATAGGCCCTTTCTGTTGTGATTATGCTACTGAAAAGGCTGTGCTCTCTTGCTAAAAAAAGAGAGAAATTGCTTGTTAAAGTGTTTTCTTATAATGTAAAAACCAAAAAGCTGTAGTTTTATTTCTCGTGACTGTAAAATAGAGTATAGGCAAGCTCAGATTTTCATGTAAATTAGAACTAAAGTTGTCATAGAGAGCTTGGGTTACCTGTTTCTTATTTTCCCTGCCAGCCTAAGGCACATTTCCTGTTCTGCTCATATCTTACACATAAGAACAATCTCTTTAAATAGAGCTGGTGGTAATGCTTAACTGGTGTCTAACATAATATAATCACAGTGGTAATTAACATTTACAGGTGTAGCTGACATGTGCCATTATTATTTTCACTGGAAGGCTTCCTTTCATGTGTCATCCACCCTGAGATGAATTTTTCTTTCATGTTTCTCCAAAATGAACATGGTAGCAGCAAGAAAAAGTAGCCTGCACGACATCCTGTGCTGCGATAGGAATTGCCTTGTAGTGCAATTAAAATTAGGAAGTGAGACCTAGTGCTCAGTAAGGCCTGGAGGCACAGAACATGAGATCAGTGGTCCTTTGAGTCTCTCATGAAGGGGAGCTTTCTAAAGGAGAAGAGAAAGTTGTCAATAATGCCCTTTGCAAAAGACAGATCTCCAGGGGGTTTTGTCCAGCACTGAAATTGCCTGCTACCAGCTGGGAAAACTGGGCTTGGTGATCACTTACTGGTTTGTTCATGCTTTTTTGTTCCCATTGCCTGTTTCTGATGAAGGCAACTTGAAGAATTTTGTGCAAGCACAGCTCCATTTTAGCGGGGTCAGTGCAGCCTTTCCAGTGTCAGAACAGCTCTCTTTTAAAACCAGATAGTGAAAGTATGGCAATATCATTTTTAAACAAACAAAGAAACAAAAAAACCTCAGTGATTTTTGTCTGAGTGTTAAACTACAGAATGCAAAGTAGCATTAGGTGTGCTTGTCTCAGTCCATTTGGATCACTCAGATTTGCAGAGCAACATAGCCTGTAAATTAAAAGTTCATTTTATGAGCTTGCTAAGCAGGAAAACAAGCACTCAGTCCTTTTTGTACTGACTAATCCAGCACAGGAATTCACTAGTTCATCATTTAATTGATGAGGTTTCTAACTCAAAAGTTCTCCAGTTCACAACATGTAACTCTCACACCTGTGAGGAAAACAGCTGCCAAACCACCAGCGTGTTCATCCTTCCTCCTCTGTCATGGTGCAGGTGTGGCACTGGGAAACACCTCTGTCATTTGTGTCATCCAGCCTGGAAATGTGATCTGTGCCACTGCCATGAGTTAGGGCACTCTGAAGAACTGCCAGAAACACAATATAAAAGGATGGTGGCTGCAGGGGACAGAAAGCTCTGGGTGTCAGTGGCTGCATAATGGCTTTTATTCCTTCCTGGACATCTTGTTTGCCTCGTTCTCTCACTTTGACATGAGGGAGCTGCTCCCAGCCTACATCAGGCCTCTTCTTCCTGGCTCATCTTGGTAGACTTGCTACTTGTGACAAAAAGAATATTCTTTAATGCACACCCTAAACCCTTTGTTTCTTCTTATAAGTCATTGGAAATGGTTTTCTAGCTATTGTTTTTGCAAAGGGTACAATGTAAAAGGCTTGTGAAAAGGAAATGCTGCATGAGATGACAGTGTCTGAAATTCATCGTTGAACAGCTGTGACTGTAAAATTATGTGGTATAAAGGATACTCTCTGAGTAATAATTTACTTCTCATGAGATGTTGCCTCAAAAGTACTTTAAGGGTATCTGTAGGCTCTAGATCTTGCTTTTAGAACTACAGGGAAGTTTTCTGTTCCCTGGATGATACTGATGGTGTCTTTAGACTGACAATGAAAATTTCAGATAGTTTTTAAGATAGCACCTGAAGTCACCTCTCACAGGAAAAAGTGAGAGGTCAGAGCTGTGCACTATTTCTGATACTCCTGGAGTTCTCAAAGATTTTGGCCTGCCCTGAAAGCAGAGTTTAGGAATGCTACCTTTAACTGGTTCTGTTTAATGAATAGTTAATGATTTTTATCTCTTACCTGTCAGCCTGCATGGAAGAAGTAACTGGCATTTGGAACACCCAGAAGCTTTAAGTGATTTTTAATTGGGCATAATTATCCATCATCCTTTGAAAAGGAAACAAAGCCATTTCAGATACAGAGTGACTTTGAGATACCTCATTGGGGGGTCAATCTAAAGGATCTGTACTCAGGTGGGAGCTGTAGTATGAGAGAGGAGAGAGAGGAACAGGGCAAGGTTATTAGTGCTGCTTGTGTTCGTGTGAGCGCTGTTCATTTCTGTTTGTGTTGACTTGCAGGGCTCCGTGTGGGATTGCATTCCCATCCTTCTGTAAGGGTACATGGATGGGGAGAGCATCTCCTCCTTTGAGGGTGCAAAGTTAAGGACCATTTCAGTGTAAACCTTGCAGCTGGGAGATGTTCTGCCGTTGTGGTACAAATCTGCTCTGCCCTTGGTGTGCTGACAGGGATGTGATGTAGCTAACATGGGTTTGGGTTTTGTTTACAAGTTTATTACTCAATTCTTCCAGGTAACTGGATTCCCAAACCTTTTAGCTGTGCCCCTGAGCCTCTCTAGGCTCACTTGCATGGAAGTGCTTTTCTTCCAGCACTGCACCCTGCTCTCATTTTGTCTCCCCTTGTACCTTGGAGAAGTACTGGGACCAGAGGTCCTTAGAGCATGAGGGGATCAGCCTGTGCAGACACTCTTCTCTGCATAACAGCAGCAAAAGAATAGCAGTGTCAAGAGCATGGCCTAGAGGTGGCAGGTTCCCAGAAATCATGACTAGAATAGGATTTCTAGAAAGGAGGGATTTCCAAGGGCAAGCAAGTTGGCCAGACATTCATTCTGCTTTTACAAAAACAAAACCTCCAAGGAAGTGTTGGATTTTGACCCTTTTCCTAACCAAGTGACTTACTTCCACATTGGCATTTCTCCTCTTAATAAATGTTAGAGGTGGTTTCATTTTGGTTTTGAGGTGCTCAAAATTCTTCCCTCAGTTCTAGAAAGCAAGCTGAGTTTGCAGTATCACCACTGGATGATGGATACAAGGAGACAGTTAATTTGAGGTACATTGTGATTTAGGTTGAGCATGTGTTGCATCTGCTTTCAAAATTTAAAAATTAAAATCAACATTTATTTTAAAATCAATGTAACTTGAGGGGCAATCTGATACCTAGGGGTAGTTGTGTCTTGGTTTCAGTCACTTTTCAGAGGCTGGGTTGCTTTAAGAGTGGCACATTGTTCATTTTGCATTAATTAATTCCAGTGCAGGTGGATGATGGACTTGAGCATCCTGCTCTGTTTCCCAGGGTGGAAGGGAAGCATTGCTGAGCACACTCCAGAAGAGTACTGCTTCCTTGGATCTAAGGAGGTGTGGGGCTGTGTTATGGAGGATCTAAGGATGGTATTCCAGCAGCTGTGACTGCCTGGGTACATTAACAAGCTTGAATAGCCCTCACAGCATTTCAGGAGATGCAATAGCCCTGACTGTGATGGGGCTGAACACATTTTCCTGCAGAGCTTCTCAAAAAGAGCCAAGAAGTGCAGTTTGAGGAAGGCTTCTGGAGAAGCTCCTTGCATGTGTCTTTATTGCCACATTCTGGAAAGGGAGAGGAATGATCCACGAGGAAGTTTCTACAAGCATCACATCCTTTATTTTTGATGTGCTGACTCTATTTTTGTACAGGTACCTGCTGAGATTGGCAACAGAGGATGAAAGTATGTGCAAAGCAAAAATAGTATTCTCTTGGTGCTCCTGGAGAGATGACTCTGCTTCACTCTCTTTTCTTCCATTATCATTTTGCATTTTCTGTAAATAGCCCGTTTCCACAGGCACTTTCATCTTATGGGGTGTGGCTTTTTAAGCAATGAGTTTGAAGAAGGAAAAATAGCTTGGAATAAGCAATTGGCAAGGCTGACATTTCTTCAAAGTACTCTCTAGAATGTGTGTGCACCTTGAATTAAACAGCATCTTTATTTTAATGAAAGCAAGGTGAAATTTTTCAAACCCTAACCATAATCTGTACCTAGTGAAGGCACTGGAATTTGGGGTTTGTATTTTTTTGTTGGTTTTTTTGATTACTTATGGTGAATTTTAGTAAGAATGTTTAAACCATGACCAAATATTTTCTAATAATCTACTTTCAGATGTATAATGCTACAGCCAGAGTAGCTTACTGAAGAATTACATGTAGGGAAAAGGATTTTTATGATTGCTGTGTATTATTTTTTTATACTTCATATATAATTTATGTATTACATGCAGCATATAAACTGTATGTCTATGTTTAAATAAACATATAGCTCAATATATAAGCAAAACCAAGGGAACTAGAACAGATGGACAGAGGATCTCAGATTGTTGTCCCAAAATTTGGTTCACTCACCCAGTGTGCAAGAAGCCAATCCACACAGAGTGGAGCTATTTGATTTATTTATAGTTCTGCTCCAAAAGGGCTGCTGTGGGTAAAGCTAGCACACTGAAAGCCAAAAATACAAGCATTTGTATTATTGCAAATTGATTATTTGCAGTTCTACATAATGAATCTGCATCACTGCTTGGCTAAGCTGCTCCTTGCTTAGCTGTCTCTCACCTGGATTTCAGGGTACAGCACATTCTAAATTCATGTTCAGTGTTAGGGGTCTCCACTCAGAGTCAGGTAGCCTCAGCTTCAGAGGTGTGGTTTTCACATCAAAATGAGCCAGGTTCACCAAAGGACACAATCTGAAATATTTCTAAAGCCCAGCAGTCCGAAGCTGGTTTGGGCTGGCATGTAACCAGTCTCTTCCCTTTACCTTATCCTTTTAGTGACCTTTCACCACATTCTGCATTCCTCAGGTCAAGCTGTTCTCCCTTTTCCCAGAACATGCTCTCCCTCCCACCTGTACATCTGTCCCTTGTCCACATCAGGATGTATTAGACCATCTAAGGTGGGGACTGTAAAGCAGTGACTTGCTTATAGAATCTTGGAATCATAGATAATATTCTGAGCTGGAAAGGGCCCACAAGGATCATCAAGTCCAGCTCCTGGCCCTGCACAGGGCACCCCAAGGGGGTCACACCCTGTGCCTGAGAGCATTGTCCAAACACTGTTTGAGCTCTGCCAGGCTGGTGCTGTGACCACTGCCCTGGGGAGCCTGTTCAGTGCCCAGCCACCCTCTGGGTGAAGATCTCTTTCCTAATATCCAACCTAGACCTCCCCTGACACAGCTTCAGGCCATTTCCTTCTTCTTCCCCTCTCTTAAGTGAGGTCCTCTTTTCAGCAGCTGTCATCCCTGTAACAAGACTGCCTTCTGCAGTGTGCAAGTAGATTTCAATCCTGAATTTTAATTCCTGCAAAGCAGCAACAGACCTTGAGCAATTCCTGGGAGTGCTTCTAAAATATGTTAAAATATGAGGAGGGCACTTCAATATTAGTATCACTTTCCAGTTTTTTCCCATGTGTTTTCATCATGCTTGAAATCACACACAAAGCTGGCAGCATTAGAGCATTATCTGCTGTGCAGCTAAACACAGCAGAGGGGTTACTTGCATGGAAGTGCACTGAGGTAACTTTTTCTCTGAGTGTGGGTTTTTAACAACTTTTATGTATTTAATACCTTGAAGCCAGTGTCCCACTGCAGATGATACCCATTGACAAAGACAGTAGAGATACTGTAAGTGTATACTACAGACCTGTAATACCTTTTTTGGCAAATTTGACTCTCTTTAAAAAAAAAAAAAAAAAAGAAAAGCTAACAAAACCCAAACCATCTGGACTGTGCAATAACAAGAAGCTTTGTGTTGTTTTTTTCTTTTCTTCAGGTGAGAAATGTGTTTTGCATGAAGGCAAAGGAAGGCAGGAAAAAATCCATACGTGCCTTAGTGGTTGTTGGAAATGGTAAAGGGGCTGCAGGTATGTGCATTAAATGCATGTACAAGGTAACATCTGATTGATGATGGGATGTTTTGTGGGAGCTTGAATAAGACATCTGTATTCATGGTCAAGCAGAGTTTTGCAGAACTTGGCTTATGTGGAAGATTCAAGGCCTCACGTGTTCCTCCAGCTGAATTTTGCTTGCACTTTGGTGTGGAGGAGAATTTATATAGAGAGGAAGGTGTGGTTCTCTTGCAGAAAGATGTGTTACTCTGAAAAAAAACTCTTCCTACCTCTTCTTTGGAAAGCTTCTTCATTGAACATGTTATCACTGTAATCCATATGTCATAAATGATTGAACTGAAGTTGTCCCAGGCTTTTTTTCTTCATTTCCTTCTTTATTTTTAGACTGAGTGGACTGTTTTTTTGTCTGAAGCAGTCACCACTATTCAGTTATTTGAAACAAAGTTTGGTCAAACACACAAAAACAACTTAAGCCTTTTTTTTTTCCTTTGGCAACATGCAGTTGGCATCCAGATGTTAGCTGTTCATAACTCCTAAACTGTTTGTCTCTGTGATTTTCTCTGAGCCACTTTCTGAGTATGAGCTGGGCAGTGGAGTGGAAATTTAAGTGCTAAACGTGGCTGTGAATTTCTCTGGTTTTTTCCCATTTTCTTTCTGAAGATCACCTGCATCATCTGTTTCTCAGCAATAAAATGCCTCTCTTTGTCTTGCAGGTTTTGCAATAGGGAAGGCAGGTGACAGGATGAATGCTTTAAGGAAAGTATGTGGATTTAATATTTTTTGCTTGATGACAATTACAAATAATTCGTACCTACGTTTAGGGCTTTTTTTCTAATAATCAGTATAATTTATAGTCTTTGCCAAGAAGTAAGTCCATGTGTCTGCTTTGTCTGTCTTGATACAGATAACCATAGAATGATCTAGGTTAGAAAAGCCCTTTAGGATAGCCCAGTCCAGCTGTTGATCCCACACTGCCAAGCACCAGCAGCCCGTGTCCCTCAGTGCCCTGCCTGCACATCTTTCAGACACCTCAAGGCATGGTCACTGAGCCACTTCACTGGCAGCCTGTTCCAGTGCTTGATAACCCTGTCAGGGGAAAAATTTTTCCCATCTAAACCTCCACTGGCACGATTTGAGGCAATTTCCTCTCATCCTACCACTTGCTATTTGGGAAAAGAGACCAACCCCCACCTCACTAAAATCTCCTTTCAGGTGTCCATGGGGAGCAGTAAAGTCAAGCTCTCCCCTGAGCTTCCCCTTCTCCAGACTAAACATTTTCATTCCCATAGAGTTTAGATGTGGCAAGTCTGTTTTCCTGAGTTGTTTTTTCCTATCTTTTTTTATATCTAATTAATTGAATAATGATCGATTGCGGATGCTTAGCAGAAAAATTCAAGGAGAAAAATGTTCTCTGCTCTTATTCCCTAGGCAAAGAATAAAGCAATAAACTCCTTACACTTTATAGAGATGTATCAGAACCACACAAGTAAGTATTACATTCTTTCAATGGAAGCACTGAATATACCAGCAAGAACTGATTGCTGAACTACTTGCAAAGCATGAAAAAATGTTAAATATAATTTGTCTGATCTGGTGCATTGTATTACAATTCTTGCTAACCTGGTTTAGTTGAAGGTGTCCCTGCTCATTGTGGAGGGGTTGGACCAGCTGGCCTTTAAAAGGTTCTTTCCAACCCAAACAATTCCATGGTTCTGTGCTTAAAATTTGGATACTTCATAGTATTTCAGGCTCTTAATAGCAAGATTAGATCTTTTCTGGCACAGTTTGAGTTGAGGGAGTCAAATACTGTCAGAGCAGTTTTCTTTATGGTGAACTCCTGTGCTTTTCCCCTTTTCTGTGTCAGAGGAGAGGATTCCCTGTTGGCTCAATCCATGTATGCTGACCCAGCAGCCAGGGAGAAGCTGGGCTGGGAGGGTCAGTCTGATGTTTCCTGGTAGTTTTTTGTTAGTACTCTGTGTGGAAAATCCAGGAATGCTGATGCCTGTGGGGAAATCTCGGGTTAAAAGTTGAATTATTAAAAAGTGTGAGCTAAATTGTATCATGTGAGCTCAGCTCAAAACTAAATGAGGCTCATTGGAGGCACACCTGCCTATTTTTGAATAGTAACATCGTATTCACAGATATTTCAACACTCAGAATCTATTCCAGGAATTTACCTAGATTAATCCTTCTCTTTAAAGAATTCAGGGGAGAGTAAAATTAGTTTCACAGTTCAGAAAAAGAAAGGTACTAGCTAAAGCTTTTCTAGAAGGAGGAATTTACCTGTAATGCCTTTTTTTCCCCCTCTCCAGTTTACCACGACATTTCTGTGAAATTTAAAAGGACAAAAATCCGCATGAAGAAGCAAAGCAAAGGTAATTAAAGGTGCCTGGAAATTTTGAAGTTTTATTACTTACTGACTGCTATTTATTTGATGGAGTTAAACTTATGTGGTGTCTAGTCTACCATGTTCTAAATGCTGAAAATGATCAGTCATTTCTCTTTAGAAATACCTACTGTTGCTGACATGGCTTTGCTCTTGCAGATTGGGATTTGTGCCTTTTACACTGGTGGTGGGAGCTCTCTCATTCTTCCTAATGTAGTTCCTTCAGCTCTGAATTACCTAGATGTGGACCCTGGTCCTGCTCCAGCCACTGCTGGGTTTGTACAGAGCTGTAAATTCTCACACCCCTCCCAGTCTAGGTCTCCCTTTCTTTACAGCCGTGGTGGTTGTGAAGTCAGTTTCATCTTCCTGGGAGTGGCACCTGCAGTCTCCTGATAGCTCATCAGTTAGTGGGGGTGTTTCTTTCTTTTCCTTGTCTCTGGGTTTTTTTCAGATCTCTGTCTCTGTATATTTTGTTTCTATTTTCCCCTTTCTCCCTCAATTTCGTAACTGACGAGGTCTCCAATCAGATAACCTCACCAGAATAAACATTCTGGCCCTTTGCTGCTGCTTTCCAGCCATTTGGCCCCCAGGATGGGGTTTTTTTTGTCTCCATTACTTGGCAGCAGCAAGACTGTCCTGCAGCTTTTAAAGATTGCTAGAGCTAAGCCATGTGAAACAAACCTCTCTGGAGCAAAATTAGACTCCCCAAAAATTAACTCCTCCATTAAAACCTGGCAAGTCTAAGAAACCATTTGCAATTAATGCCAATGTGCTACAGTTATGCATTGGAGCTGATATAATCTCCATCTCTGTGATGGAGATGGATGCAGATGACACACAAACCTCTGTTGTGTTTGTGGACTTTGAAATATGTTTGTCTCTCCTTCACTCTGTGCCACTAAAATTATGACAAAGTGTAATTCATTCCAGTTGCTGGGCCAGGAAAAGGGAAGTGATGCCTCTGCACAGCTCCTGGAGCCATTTTTAACATCTAATGCATTCTACTGTGCTGGGTAACAAAAATAACAAAGGAGAGATCTCAGTGCTCTCTCCTGAGTAAGTTGTGTGCTTATAAATGATCACACAATGCTAATTTATGGGTTTTTTTCTCCAGGGTATGGTCTCCATTGCCACCGAGCCATTATCACCATCTGCAGGCTAATTGGCATTAAGGACATGTATGCCAAGGTCACTGGATCCAAAAACTTGATTAACATCACCAGAGCTCTCTTTAAAGGCTTGACCCTACAGGTGGGTGTACTCCCAGTGTCCATTAGGTATGGGGACAGAAGGGATGGATGGATGCTGTAATAGTTTGTGGGCAAACAGTTTATATTCCAGGCTTAAAATGAAGTGATCTGACAAAGGGCAAACACAATCAGCGAGAGGATAATTCCTCAGCAGTTTTATGGAACTTTCCAGTCAGGAACAGCTGTGTGTAACTCTGCCTGTTCCACAGCCAGGTGTCTGCAGGGGATATCTGAATTCCTGGGTTTTCATTAGGTGTGGTTTTGGTGAGCGCTGAAAAGTCCTGGGCAGAGGGAATTGTGGGCCAGCTTCTGTTGCTGCTGCTTGTGTTCTAAGTTCTCATTGCCCAAGGACTGAAGCCCCAGCTGCTTCTGTGGCTGCTGTAATTGAGATCTCTGAGGTCAGTCAGGGAGGTGGTGTTGTTTCCTCCACCTCTGAGTGCTCACAGTGGAGATGTCTCTGTCTGAGCCAGCTGACTGGAGTTGATGGAAAAACTCCAACATGCAGCATTTTGTCCTGCTTCCTTTGAACACCAGCCTCAGGATGAGTCAGCCCTTTGGAAATTCCTGGTTATCTCATTTGTTTGCAGTTTTGGTGGCTGCCAAGATTTAGCTGCTTCCATTCCCAATACAGCCCTGCAGAGCTGTAGCTGTCAAATCTGTCACCCTGTCCTGGCCAGCGTTATCAGTTCAGCCTCAGGAGGTGAGGGAGTTGTGATCCTCTTTGCCTGATGAGAGTCACAGATCTCATAGCTTAGCAATCAGGGCAATACCTGAGGGCAATCAGACTTGTGGAAGTCTGGCATTGTGTTCTCTATGCATTTTCTCTGAGCATCTTCCACAGAAAGAACGGGAGAAGGGCCTGCTGTACAAATCATTGCTTTGAGAGTTATGTTCTTGATAAGTTTTCTTGACTGCCCTGAATGGGAAAAATTACCTGCTACCTGTAAACATCTATTGTGTAAAACCTGAGTGTTACCAAAACACCTTGTAGGCAAGGAAGAGGTGTAGTTGAAAATAATGTTACATTCATATCTTTATATTAGCTAATACCACCTGGCAGGACAGTAACAGGCACTTTGCTGTTGTCAAAGCAAAATTTATATCCACATAAAGACATAAAAGTGTTCCTGCATGGTACCAACATGCCAGCAGGCATGTTTATGAGCAGGATGTGTCTCTCCAGAAGCAGGTTCTTCTGGGATGACATTGTAATGCTGATTAGTATATCTGAGGTCTGGCTGTATGAAGTTTTGCCCGTGAAGATGAGCCCAGCAATTCATTGCATTGACACAGTGCTTAAACTGTTCATTAGGAAATTGCTTTTTGGGGTGTTTTAGTCCCTACCCCATACAGCATGTAGATTTTGGCCTGAAGTAAAGCCACACTGTGCATCATTGTTTTGATTGTCTTTTCCCTGCTCTGCTCCCAGGAGACTCACCAGCAGCTGGCAAACCAGAAGAGCCTCTACGTGGTGGAGTTCCGGGAGGAGCAGGGCCCTCTGCCCATCGTGGTGGCCCTGCCCGAGGGGGCTGTCCGGGAGGATCCTGAGCCTGAGGATGAGGTTCCAAACACAAAGCTGGAGTGGAGGGAGGTGAAAGAAGCCCAGGGAATGCTGAAATCTCCCTGGGCAAGTGTCAGACGGGCGGCATGTTAACAGCTTCGGTCCCTCTGTGTCTCCAGCTCAGAGGTGCAGCTGGCAAAGCCCAGCACAGACAGGGTGTGTGGGCTTGGTTTTCAGGGGAGAGCAGCAGGAGCTGTCTCGTGCCATCCATGTCACTGCTGCCATCCAGGAGCACTGTCCGAGTGGGAATGTTCAGGTGGAAGCAGTCAGTGAATGTGTCTTTGGCTTCACGCATGCATTTACTCCATTCCAGAAGATGGTTTTTAATCAAGAGCTCCCATGTTTCTTTCACAAGCTCCGGGGAAACCGTTGAAAATACAAGATTGTGAAGGCAATAAAGAATCATCAGAGTGGGTTTAGTTTGGGTTAGTTTGGGTCCATTTTTTTTTTTACAAAGTGCTGGTGTCTGGGAAATCCCGAAGCAAGCAGCAGTAGTGGGAGTTCATGTGTGCTCCCAAGGCTCAGGGGTTAAATTCTGTGCCTCCCAGTCTGTGAGTGCCTGTCATGGCATTTCCCCAAATGCCAAAAGGTGCTTGGGCCACCTCTTAATGGGAGAAAATACCTTAGAAATCCTTCAAGACCAGCCTGGGAATTTGCATTTGAAGTTCTGATGTTAAAGACCTGTAGGAGCAATGTTTTACATTGATCTCAATGCAGGTTTCTAAAGACAGCAGTTGTGTATATACGGACAGGCAGGGTGAATTTAATTGAGTTTAATCTCACTCTTGCAATGAAAATTCTAACTCCAAGGCCATGCCTGCTGAGCAGTGGGATGAAGGCTTTTTTCCTGCTTGCCAGGTCAGGCTAAATACACCTTCAATAGGAGTGCCAAGTGTTCAGGTTGCAAACTTCCTTGTCAGCAGCACATCAAGCTGCTGTTGGGGAGTGTGTGCCCACATTCAGCTTGCATCCCTGTTGTTGAGCTTAGGTCCCTACATAAAATAATCTTTTGTGGCTTTACTGTTCCCACAGGTTTGTTTCTATTAACAAAGGTGCTTGTGTAAATGTTTTACCCAGCACACAGACTGCTCATCACTCACAGACAGAGCTGACTGTAAAATGAGAAACTCCTGCATTTTCCATGGAGCTGGCCACAGTTTTCTATTAAAAATCAAATTCTTCTCCTGCAGTTCAGGAGAAGATGGAAGTTCTCCTAACTCACTGCACTGCTGGAGGCAAGGTATC
The DNA here is from genome assembly GCA_013398055.1 of Ifrita kowaldi. Lineage (NCBI taxonomy): Eukaryota > Metazoa > Chordata > Aves > Passeriformes > Cinclosomatidae > Ifrita > Ifrita kowaldi. Next base: position 29,720 of record VZRS01014797.1, read on the forward strand.
CAACATGCAAATATTTGGAGAACAGTTAACATGGTGGTTAGACTACTTAGTCAGGCAAGAGCAAGCAAGATTACAATCTGGGCAGAGTTAATGAATATGCCTGCAAACTTGTTTTTAATAGGAGCTGAGCCTTTGCCTGCCTTCAAGTGCATAGATTGCTTTAACTAGCATGTAATTGCCTGCTCTCTAGAGCAGATGCCTGCAGCCCTCCTTGTCCTGCTGAGGAAGCTGGAGAAGAGCAGAGATGGGAACTCCAGTTACACAGCCAGATGAAATCTAGTGGTGGCTGCAGGGGTAGAAGAGGCCCAGTGTTTCAGCAGTGGGAATGGGACCTGTAAATGCTCTGATAAAAAGTCTGATTTGTGGCTTTTTAAATGGGCTGATCCACCCCATTACCTGCATTTGCTCAGGAATTCCCAGATCCCCCCAGACTGGTACCTCCCCATCCCAGGGATTCCCCTGCAGATGTAACTGGATGGAGCAGCTCTGCAGGCAGGGACTGCAGTGCCTGTGGTCAATAAACTGCAAGGGCCAGCCTTACCACATCCTGGGGAACCATTCCCTTGGTGCCATGGAAGTGTCCCCAGGGGAAAGGCTTGTTAACCTGCAGTGTCCATCATGCCCAATGTTTCCAGCAGTGACAGCAAATTCTCAGGCCAGTGCTGCCCTCAGGGCTCTCTGTGGGGAAGAGATGTGCTGCACACGTGGGCTGTAGGTCCTGGGAGATTCTCTGAGCTCTGGGCAGCATCCTTCCCTTCAGGAAGCGTTGGGGCTGTGCCACTTTCCAGACAGCTCCCTTAGGCTGCCCAGCTTCCAGGGCATGTCAGTCTCCAGGGCTGTGTTGAGAGGGCAGGAAAGCTGGGCATGATGGACCTCTCTTTTGTGTCCTTTTCTCTTCTTTCCACCATGCAGAGAAGGTGCACCTTGCTGCAATGCAGCAGCCACCCCTCACTGTGTCACTGCCCGTTCTGGGGCCCTGCAGCTCTGTGCCAGGCAGGGACACCCCTCACCCTGCGAGCTGCTCAGCTGCCTGGGGTTGAACTTAGGATCACACCAGGAGGATATCAAAGTTCCAGCACTTCCTGTCAGTTCATTCCTGACCCTCTGGTGGGGGGTTCCTCCCATCTGCCCGGCCCTCCCCAGGCAGAGGCTCTGCCCAGGTGACACTGGGGCCCCAGAGCCTCCCTCAGTGCCCCTCCCGGGCAGCCCTGAGCCCATGGACACTCCCATGCCAGCAGCACCTGGCTGTTCTCCCCTGTGCTGGCTTCCAGCAAGGCTGGGGAGGCTCTCAGCAAACAGGGTGGGGACAGAAGGACACGGAGGGGGACTGGTGCAGACTGGTGTGAACTGGTGTGCGGCAGGCAAAGCAAGGCAGAAGGAATGAGATTGGAGCTGTGCCAAACGTGGGCTGTAAATGGGATGGCCACAAGGCACGGGCACAGGGATGTGAGGGGACAGGCAGCACTGCTGGGTGGCACCCCTGGGTGCAGGAGGAACAGAGACAGCTCATCCCAGGGCCCAGGGTAGGACTGCAGGTCCCTGCCTCTGCAAACATGCCCAAGCAGAAAGGCATCTTTGTGTTCCACTGTCACATTCAGGGGCGTTAATAGAACCTGGGCACCAACACCCCCACACACACCCCATGATGATGGGATGGTGAAACCAGTTTGAACAGGTGGATGTTGAACTTCAGAGCCCTGTGCCATTGTCCAAAGTGGCTTTCAGTTCCCTCCCTGCTCTGAAAAGGGGTTTCTCTTCCCACCTCTGTTGCAACCAGTTTGCTGTTGTCACAGTAACACAAGCAAAACAAGTCAGGCTGGTTTTCAGCGAGGGAAAAAAAACCCATAAATGTTTTCTTTAGTTTGCAATTAAAAAGCTCCAAACCAAACCCATGGTCACAGGTCAAAAGTTCCCTCGTACATGAAGCAACAGAGAGGCCTCCAAGTCAACTTTATTTACCTCTTCCTTTCTAGTCCTTGTTGTTATCCAGGAACTTCAGACTTAAAATGGAAGCATGTTTTGCCCCACAAGCTGGCAGGGATGATGTGGTACCACTGTTTATTAGGCACCTCTAGCATGTGAAAACATCCCTTCCTGGGTCTAAACCCCATTTAAATTAATTCCTTGTCACGGTTTAACCCCAGCTGGCAACTGATCTCCACACAGGCACTCACTCAGTCCCTGTGGTGGCACTGCCCTGTCAGGGTGCCGTGCTCCTGGGTCTGTGTCTGGGTGCAGCAAAGGGAAAAAGAGCAGCAAGGACTCACCCATTCTCAAAATCACAGCAAACCCATCTTTATTAGTGACACCGTGGAAGTGCATGAGAGAGTAGCCATTCACCAAAAGCAGGAGTTGATTGCCTCTGCTTGTTGCGGATTCGATTCTGATCATCCACAGAATTCTCCTGCAGCCTGCAGCCCTTCCAGGCTGTGTTTTGTGGGGGGATCAAAGGCAGTGGTAATTCCTGGCATTGTGGTTGTGCCTCAGAATTCAGCAGCATCCTTCAGGAGCTGCGATGATCCACACTGCTCCTGAGCCGAGTTAAATACTGTCCCCATTGCCCATCACAAGTCAGAGAAGGCACTTTCAGAAACTGCATGAGAATATTAATTTGTACAGCGGGTCTAGGGAGGGAAACAGCCTGAAATGGGCAGGCAGCAATTAAAACAACACAGTTTCACACTGGTGCTCCTTAGTGCTGGTTGTTCACATTTTCCCTGATACCAATAACAACTCTGGACACATAAAGGTACAGTCCAGGGAGATTTTAGCCCTTTGAACCCAACTGTACTATGTTTTTAAAGCTGGATTTTTTTTTTTTTATTTGGGCCTCAGCATCAAACTGTACCCAGTCTGTAAGAGACTGAAGGGAAACAGATTGTGCCAGGATATTCCTTTGTCTCCTTGTCTTTGTCACCAAAATCCCACATAAAAAGCTGCTTCTTTATAGGATATACTTTTAAAAAACAAAACCCAAACCCAGCCTGGAGACAGCAGTCGTTGTTCCTGGGGTTGTTCAGGCTCTCAGGATGATTTCCATCTCAGGAGTGAGAACACCTTGTGGATCACATAAAGCAGGGTGGTCACGAATGCAAATACCTGTGGTGGAAAAGCACACCAGGCAGTCAGTTTCCTGTTGCACGGTGCCATTCCAGCACTGAGCACACCCCTCGTGACGTGCCCTACTCCTCACACGCTTGGGGACAGCCGTGCATGGGGGCAACCGTGACTGGTTTCTCTCCCCCCCTCCCCAAATTGTGGATGCAAATAAGGATTTGCACTTGAGGCCACTCCAGAGCCACCTCCTGGCGTTCCTTGCCCTCCTGCCAGGCACTCACCACGGCAGCAACGTTCTCCCCGTACTCCTTTGTCGGGGGCAGCAGGCCAAGAGCGTAGGTCACGTAGGCTTCCAGCACCGCGGCGCTGAGGTAGAACAGCGCTGCTGTCGCCTGGCAGATGACATCCTAAGGAACAGGGATCACACAGTCACCTCCAGGGGGGTCACACTGCCCACACAGCCGTCCCCAGCCTGCAGTTTGGAGTGCAGCAGCAGCACCCCGGGGTTTGTCACAGGCACGTACCAAGGTGACCCAGCAGCTGCCGCCGCCGCCGTGAGCCCCGCAGAGGTAGAGGCACAGGAGGGAGATGGACATGACGAAGCAGAACACGGAGACAAACATCACCCAGCCCTGCAGTATGGGGGATAAGACCTTCGAGGATGCCACCAGGATCCACACGAGGCCCCCAAAGATCTGCAAGTCAAAGGAGGGACAGGGTGAGCGTGGGATAAAATGACTTATCCAGAGCAGAGCCAAAGCCATGCACACATCAGGCACTGGTATTGCACATGGCAATAGCCCTTGAGTTCTTCCCAGCCTCCACTTGAAACTGGGCATTTAGCTGGGACCATCTGCTACTGATCCTGACCCCAAAAAATCCTCACTGTAGCCCTGCCTCCTGGTGCCACTGCCACTCACACCCTCCCTACATCAGTGTGCTCAGAAGGCTGGTTCAGACCCTTCTGAGGGCTGGTTTTAGTGAACAGGGAGGCTGATTTAGGACAGGTGTGTTTGCTGCACACCCAGCGTGTCAGATCCCTGCCAGGAGCAGTGTCAAACCCAGCTCACCTGCACAAACAGCACAGACACCTGCCCTCACCAAGGCCACATGCCAATATCACCCTGAAAGGAGAGACCAGGCTGGGGAGAGGTTTGACTGGGTAGGGAAAATAAGCCTGAGGCTCCCAGCTCCTTCTTGGGAAGGGGAGCTTGTGCTGCTGCTCCAGCTCTTTGTGCCATCCTTCAATGGCTACACCAGAGCTGTGCCTGGTCCCAGGTGCTGATGTGGGAGCAGGTGGGACCTTCTCAGCCAGCCTTGGGAGTTTGTCATGGGTTTCCTGGTGGGACACAGGGACAGCTATGTCTAGGCTCCATCCCTTCACCAGCAGACTCCTGCACAAGAGGATGGGAGCTGATGTTCAGTGCTGTGGAATGTCTGGAGTGCAAGGGGTGGTGCCTTTGCCCTGAAATGCGCTCAGAAGCTTTTCTGTGCCACAAATCAGCCCCGTTGTTTCTTGGACCTGTGCAAAGTTTGGTCTGTGCAGCATCCTGTGGTGAGGAGCTCCTCAGCTGAACCCACACTGTGTGGACCAGTGCTGCTGTGGAGACCTCTCCCTCACCAGCAGCCAGCCTGGGATCCAGGCAAATGTCCAGAGGTAGGAGAGCCGTGCTGACTCTGGGGTCGTTCTGATCCTTGTATGGCCAGTGTATCCCAGTCAGCATCCAAGTGCCAGCTCATACTCATTGTGGCATTTCCACTTCCTTCCAGGCATTTTGCAAGTGGAAAGAAAGTCTCTGATTTATGATAACTCAGAAAATGTTTCATCATTTGCGTCACCCCGCAGCTGCAGGAAAGTTCATTGGTGCCATTATGCAAATTGACACATTACATCAATTATGTGGCTGAGATGTGGCAAATGCCTGACTGAAAATGGGTCTTCCACGGTGCTGCTGTTTTGGTGCCTCTTGTGACAACCTGACTGACACCTGAACAGTAATCCAGACCTTTTATTCACTCATGTGCTGACACAATGAGTCAGCACAATGTTGCAGCTAAAAATCCCAGGGAAAAGCCTTATGGCTGCTCCATTAAAATCAAGCACGAATTACGGTGAGGTACGAGGCTGGGGGAAGAATTACCACGGCTCACTTCCTACCACTCACCATCTCTCCTTCCTGCAGGCTGTGGTTACTCACTCAGAAAAGTCTGTTTGACATGGTTTGATTATTGACTGATTTTATGCTGCAGACTCATAAAAACGAAGGAAGGATTGAGAGGCTTTCAATAACTCACAGCAGGGTGTGGACAGCAGTCTAAGAAAAAAAGGTATCCTTTAAATAGCCTTTTACAAAGCAAACATACCTGCTTTCAGCTTGTTTCAGCTTTTCCACATGGGTCTGGGTATCCATATGTGCAGAAAGTTCTTCAGGTTAAACAGATTACAAGAATTACACTGAGCCGCTCAGATTAAAAGTGGTAGCTCTTAATCAGCCCATGCAGATGTGGCAATCATCTGAGCTGCAGGTAGGATCTTCTGAAAATTTCACAGCTGCCTTAGGATTTAAAATGCCTGTTTTGTTTTGTTTTGTTTTGTTTCATTGCTACCATCTTGGCCCATGGTAGGCAACCTGAGATTCCACTAAGGAATGAGAAACTCTTTATCCCTTTGTCTGAATGCTGTGATTCAAGGCAGCCACCTCCTTTGTACACAGCAGAGGTCATACAACTGCACAGCCCAGAGTCTTCCTGGGGATGGAGAAATCCAGCCATGCAGCATTCCTCCTTCCTGGGTGGTTCCTGGGCCTCCGGGATGCACTTTTCCAGATCTTGGCCAAACCAAAGGATAGGGTGCTCATTTCAGCAAGCTGCCCTGCCAAATCCCCTGGAGACAGGGATTGCAAACAAGCACTTCAAGGGGAATAAGCACGCTGAGGCCAACAGCGGGCTCAGCACCAGGGCTAACACGACTCATGGCAGGGGTGGCTGGCAAGTGTCTGCCCAGCCAAAACCTCCACAGGGACTTAAATATCCTCCTTCCTGTAGCTGCAGGAAACCTGGACCTTGCTTTCAGGCAGAGTCCAATAGGCATGAGCAGGATTGGAGGGGCTGAAGCAAAGCCTTTCTCTGCATCCTCTTTGCTGCCTTGTTACCACCAGGAGAATGAAGGAAATGCCATAAATCCCAGGAGTGCAGACCAGGCTGGGTGACAGGAAAGGATTTGGTGCCAGATGACAAAGCTGAAGTTTTTAGTATGAAATAATCTGAATGTCATCCTACAATGCTCAGCCAGAGCTTTCAATGCTGGACCAAAGTGCTCAGAATTTGGAAAAAAGCCTCCCAAGCTCTTGTGGGAAGAACAGGCTCCATGAGTGGGGCAGAGGACACAGGGAAAAGCTTCAAGCTGAGACTTTGTATCTTTTAGCCCTTGCTCACAGCAACTGCTTTTGATCACGTGTGCTAAATCCATTACGATTATCATCTCCTTCTGCTCAATTAAGTTACAGTGTGGAAAGAAGTTACGAGGTGTTTGCTCACCCTTTGCTCACCCTTCCCTCACCCACACGCCAAGGTCCAGCGCTCCGCACGGGCGGCTCGGGAATGCTGCACTCGAGCAGCGCAGCCCCGGCTGGCCGGGCTCTTTGCTGCTGCAAACAATTCCCTCAGCTCGCCCTAATGCCCTGCTCTAAGCGGGCAGCTCATCCCCTGCCTGTTCTATCTGCTAAAGTCATCTTCCAGTTAATTAACCAGCTCAGTGTGGCAGCCTACTTTAAACCCACCAGCAACCCCTCCCATTTTTTTAGGCAGGAAATTACAATAGTTTTTCAAAGGCACCAGAAAAATCCCATGGCAGACTAAATGGGAGCTTCAGAGCCTCAGGCCCTGTGGTTTTCTCCGACGAGGACTTGCTCCCAAGCCCCTTGTGGCTCAGGGACCTGGCGTGGCTCCTGAGCCACGTGTTTGGGGACAAGTGTCACCCCCCTCAGACACCTGCAGCGTGAGCCGTGCTGGGTGCTGGTGGGACCAGCAGCCGCGGCCCTCCCCCAGGGAAAAGTCAGCACTCACGATTTCAGGGATGAAGAGCACATCTGGGAAGGTCGTCAGGACCGCCAGGCCGCTGGGCAAGGAGCTGGTGGTGGCTGAGGAGGACATTGGAAGCCTCTGGCACGGTGATGATCGGCCGCTCTGCACCTCACTGCTAAATGCAGCCTTACCTCTCCCTCTCTCTGTTCCTCCTTTCCTCCCCTTCCTGCTCTCTTTTTCCCCTCCTTTGCTCCCCTTCCTGCTCCGGTGCCTTTCCTTCCTGCTTCCTGCTGACAGGTGAAGACAGCAGTGAGTGGCACAGGTGTGGCCAAACCCTGTGACCTGCAGTCACATGGGAGGCGTTCGGGAGATGCAGGGGCAGCCCCCGGGCTGTCCCCGCACAGGCTGAGCGTGCCAGGCAGGTCCCCGGGCAGGGCCGGGTGGCACTGCAGGCACAGCCCAGGGCACCAGGGGACACCTGTGCCCATCCACCTGGACAGCCTCGCGTCCCCCTTTATTTGCGCAGTGAGCCAGCGTGGCCCCGCATGCCTGAGGTGGTCACAGCAGAGGACACGAGGGTGGCTGGTGGCCCAGGCAGGCCAGGATGTGACATGGGGCAAACAGTGGGGCCTAGAAATGTCCCACAGACACCCAGGGAGGAGGGCAATCACACTGCAGGGCAAAGCACCTCCGGCATCTCAGAAGGAGACTGGAAATGCCAAGGTAACACAAATGACCTAAAATGATGAGACTTCCCAAGCCACCTGGCTTTTTTTTTGTTTTTCTTATTTGTCTGTAGTCCATGGGAGCAAGTCATTCCCCTTCTCCTTAATATGGAATATTTACTTCTTTGTAACACACTCACTTGAGTACCCAGCAAAAACCACGTAACTCCAGAAGATGAGGCCAAAAGGTGCAAGGAAGTGCAAGAAAGGAAGAGTGTAAAAACTGTCCCCTGGAGAAAGCAGAGGGGCAGATGAGTGGAGGAGGCTGCAACATCAGAAAAACTGGGCAAATGCTTTTAATAAGCAGATGAAGTGAGGGGCAGGGTTACGCGGCAGAGCAAGCACAGAACCCCAGAGCTGGTGGGGCAGTGAAGGGGTGGGATGGATGCCTCTCATCCAGACCTTGAGCTCTATTATTTTCAGTCCATTGAAGCAGGAAAACAAGAATATTTCAGTGGATAACGGCACGTTTCTTTTCTTCTGGAGGCCTTTTCTCACTTAAATGCAGAGTCTGTGCTGACCCTCATGACTTCTTCAAAGGGGAAGTGTGTTTTTGCTGTATCTATGGGATTTCCCACTTCTCTAGTGAGATTCCATGTGCTCTAAGGTGGCACAGCTACACATAATGCATAAAAACTTGGATACGAGGCAGACCTAGGAACCAGTCAGCAAACAGGGAGAGCGGGAAGCAGTGGGAATGCACATATGGAGCTGCACAGACGCAGCTCCAGAGGGGTCTCACTGTCTCTGTAAGGGACAGAGATGAAGCTCTCCTGTTCCTGGGACCATGGGACTGGCAGGGGGGTGTGTGAGGAACAAGCAGCTGCATTATGAGGGGCAGGGGCACTGGTGCTGCTCCGTTTGGAATGGCTGGGACAGCTTTGCAGAACCCCCTCCTTGTCTTATTTACAAATTTTTGGTGATGGATTAAGAAACAGGGGGTTTAGTAGAACACTGGGTTCAGTGGTGAAGAATGCTGAGATCAGCTTGACCAAAGTCTCTTAAATTAGACCCCTCATGAGGGTGCTCTTCCCGATGGAGGTGAAGACAGCAGGGATGTGAAGAGCCTGATAGGAAGGTGAGAGACTGAAGTTTTGAGCAGAAGGAACCAAAGAGTAACATCTGACTCAAAAATAAACCTGTTCTGCCGAGCAGGCAGGACAACACAGAATCTGAAGGTTACAGGACAATGAACCTCTTCATTCTGTAAAAGGTCAGTCCCTGTTTTCCCAGCATATCTCCTTTAGATGCATGAAGATCCTTCCCTTGGGTGGGAACACCCCTCAGGGACACCTCTGGAGGCTGAGTGGGAGCCTTGCCCATGGTCAGTGACATGGGTGAGTAACATCAATCCCTATTTGATAGTTATTAAGTCAGCTATGTTAGTGGTGCCATAAATAGAGCACTGCATTAGCAGTTTCACTGTGCAGTAAATAGTTCTGATCAGGCTGTCCTTCTGCCCTTTTGCATTTTTATCTTTTTACATTTTCATCTTACTGGTGTCATCATCCACTTAAACAAAGCAGTCATTTATTCATCCTTGTCCTTGTCAGGTGCTGGCCACCTGAAAGAAAAGGAGAACTTGACAGGGTTCCCTAGGGAGGTGTAAACCAGTAAGAGCTTTCTGTGCTGGAAAGTTTTCTCTGGAAGAGATCCCTGGACATACACAATTTTGGAGCTGGTATCCAAATACCCCACATTTTGGAGGTGAGCTCCAGAAAGAGGATGAGGATGCCTTTATTTGCTAAGGAAAGCACCTCACCCCACTGTTGCTGGTGCAGGAGATGCTGTCCCGGGCAGGTCCAAACCAGCAACAGCTCTTTCCCAAGAACTTCTGTGTTAGAGCAGTCCCTGGTGGACGTATTCAACACTGGAGGCAGTATCCAAATTTTGGTGCAGGGTGGATTGCTCCCACACGGGAAGTGCCATGAAAGAAAGCTGTTGCTGGCCTTTACCTCCCCCGGGCAGCCTCTTGTCTGAAGCAGGAACACTGGGGATAGCTGCTTGCCTTCCAAAATAAAGGCATTTCTTTTTGGCCTGGCACATTTTGTTTGCCAGTAGTCTCTAGACATTTCTGACTTCAGATCTGCCCTTTGGGTTTCGATACAAAATCTGCCCTTCGTGGGTTTCTGCCACGGTACATTTAATTGTCTAGGAAGCACACAGGGATAATGGGAGGTGCTCTGAATGGTGACAGAGGGAAGGTAAAAGCCAACCTCTTTTTTTTCCTGGCACCTTTACTGTGGGAGCAGTTAGGGAAGGGCTTCAGGTTTGGATCCTGGCTCTGCGAGCGGGAAGAAGGGACAGTGAATCACCTCAGTGCAGTTTATAGGTTACAAAAGAGAGGTGTAGTCCAGCACTGGCTCTTCCTTCCAGGACCTTTTCTGTGGGAGCAGCTGCTGGGTTTTGTTTTTAATTTTGGAGATAGATTCTGTGAGAGGATCTGAGGGTACATACAGTGAAATGAAAGAGCAAAGACCTGCATGTGATGCAGTTTATAGGCTGCAAGGGGAAGCAGGAAAGCCAGTGCTGGCTTTTGTTTCTAAGATCTGTATGGAAGCAGCTTCTGGCTGTTTGAAGCCTTGAAGCTGGGCTCTGGGAGACTGATATGATGGATGCAGCTGAGAAGGAAAGTGCAAAACTCCAGGATGTGGGGTGTAATTCCAGGGGTGTGAGACAAATGTGGAGCCAGCAAGAGTTTTCTCAGCTGCCACTTGTTGTGACCAAGAGTTTTGCTGCATGTTTTTAGTTAAGATACAAGATCTATGTGATTACGAAGTACGTGAATCACCAGTTATTTGGAGAAATTTTGGAGGTAGCATCCAAATTTCCTAGGTGGAAACTGCCACTGCATATCATAACACACCAGCTCTCCTGACCTAGAATACATCTAGGACAGAGAAAACTCAGTCATGGACTGAATGAACTGAACAGATACCTTGGAGGGATGGCCATTGACTATGGAAATGATACCTATGTTTGTGTGTTTCTATTTATAAATATGTATCTGTATATAGCTGAAAGGTGTAGGATCTGGGCATGACGTAGATGGTATGGAATAAGGGGTGGAGAATGTCCTGGATCTGGCCAGGACAGGGTTAATTTTTGCTGTAGCCAGAAAGGGACACGGCCAGGACCCAGAGGTTGTTCTGTACCACCTCATGCCATTTTTTCGTGGTAGAGGGAGCAGTTGGGCAATGTCTGTTCCCTCTGTTACTGATACTGTGACTGTTACTGTTCATTTTTTCTATCCCAGTGCTGTTTCCAGTGAAATGTTCTTAACTCATGATCTTTTACCCTTTGTGTCTTCAATTCTCCTCTTCATCACCCTGCAGGAGAGGCAAGAGTGTGTGAGTGCCTCAGCCACAACACTGGGGGATTGTCTTCATCCTTGTGCCAGGCTAGCACAGGATTCAGGAAGGGAGCAGCTCCCTGTGCTCCCAGCTGGGACTGGGTGCCTGTAAGGTTTACAACAACCTGCATACGGCCACAAGGCTGGGATTACCTTAACTCTCCCTTATCCCTCCCCTCGGCCTCAGCACCCTGCAGGCACCATGGGCAGCAGAGTCCTCAAGGCAGGCACACAGGTTCCCCTGATGGGGCCAAGGACTTGCCTTCACTGCTTTGGGGAGCAGTGCTCTACTCCATTTAGGAATGGTGCTCCCCGATGTAGTTCTCTCCCTGAGACTCCAAACCACACTGCCACTCCCTTGGCTGTTCCTCTCCCCCCAGGGGTGGCCAGGGAGAACTGGAGGTGCAAAAGGCCAAGATCGAGGGTTGAAATAAGATCCATTTACTGAAAACAGCAATGAGGGAAGGAAACAGTACCAGCAACAATATTAATAACAAAAGAGTACAAAAGGGAAGGTGAGTGACATGCAAAACGCTCATTGCAGAACCTGACCCGACACCGACCTGCCCATCCCCCACATGTGTTTCTGACTGGAAGCCACTCCCTTCTTCTCAAAAACCAAAGAATCCCCTCTCCCCGCCCCCAGCAATGAAGCGAGGTGGTACTGAGTGACATCTCAGTCTTGGCCATGCCCCCTCAGCCATGTTCTCAGCCATGTGGAGCCAGCAAGAGCTTTCTCAGCTGGCACCTATTGTGACCAAAAATGAACCCTGTCCTTGGCCGAAACCAGGACATTCTCCACCCTTTATTCTACACCAGCTCTGTCATGCCCAGCTCCCACACCTCCCAACTACATACACACATATATAAACACAAGGCACAGGCATCATTTCCACAGCCAGGGGCTGTCCCTCCAAGGTGTCTGTAGAGTTCATTGAGTCCATGATTGAGTTCTACCCATCCCAGACATCCCAGAGCTGCTGTGTTCTCAGCTGATTGCTGCATCAGGAGATCACAACTGGTGTAACTGGAGCAGTCCAATCTCACTGCCCATGGTAGCTATGGCATACAGTGGCTGTGTCATTCAGCAACCAATACCAGAGATGTAGAGCCCAGCTTGTGGGTGGGCCAAAAGGAAATGTTCCAAAATCAAGAGTGAAATTCTGTCTCACCTACTACAACTCACACATCTCTGGATTAAAATTCTGCAGCAGTCCCTTGGCTAGAGCAAATCCATCTCTGCCCCAGACCATGCTGGTCTCCCAGCAAGCACTCCACAGCAGAGCCCCTGCCAGATCCCGAGGTTCCTGCTCTTTGGTTCCCTCTATCCTGGCTGCAATGCCAGTGGCTGTGGCAGAACAGCTGCTCAGTGTGGCCCAGCCTAGAGCTCAGCTCCAAGAACTGGCACAGCAGGAGAGCTGAGCTGTTGAAGCTCCTCAGGTTTGGGGGAAGTTGCTGACACAACTTACTCAGAAATAAGGGAGTCAGCAGGGAAACACCAACAACTAACACTGCTCAAAACTGTCCTGTAAAATCATCACAGTGGGTGTATTTATTCCCACTCCCCTCCAACAGAACAGGCAAATGCTATTCCCTGAGCACTGAAGGCTGGGAAATAAGATTTTAAGGGTACCTAAGCCCCACTGAGCATCTCACTGGGATCAGTCTGAGAGGGTGCTTCACACAGCACAACTTCTGCCCCACCTTCACACAGAGCAGGTGTCACCCTCAACATCTCTGTGGATGTGCTGCCCAGCTTTCACAAGCAGTGACACCAACTCTGCTAGGAGTTGAGTACCAGGTGGCAAAGCCCTCAAGACCTGTCAAGAGGATCCCACAGGGTACAGAAATGAGGGGGAAAAATCAAGAAAAAAAATGCAGAATTAATCACAGAGATTAGGAATGTATCAAGTAACAGTCACTGATGCCAAGATTCTGGTTCAATGCCCCCTCCCCTTCTCAAAAACACAGCTCACACACTTCCAATTTTGGTTTAGGGTTGGTTTTGCATTTTTGTTTGTTTTTTTTTTTTAATAAAAGAAGGCTTCCAGATACCTAATCACTACTGTGCTGTTTGTGCAGGACAAACAAGCTTTACATACTAAATTGCACAAGTCAAAACAAGCTGTTTCAAACTGCTCAGCAGTGCAGGCTCAAGCACTTATTTGCAATGGTTTTACTCTTTGTACAATCAGTTCTATATGTAGCAATGACTGTATATAAAGAATATAGTACATACTATTGTTTTCATTGTCAATTTACAAGAGAAAAAAATAAATATTTTCCATTCTTATTATACATTAACACTTCAGTAGAAAGTTACAGCTGTTGTGTTGGCATGACCTGCAACATCAGGAGGAGAAAGGACATGCATACTTATCTATTAAGAACTCTAAACTATGACTTTGTAATAAATTACAGAGGATAGATACCAGCCAGCAGAATACTGATTATCTGAATTCAGTACATTTGTGATTCTTGCTCCATGATAAAAGCCAAAAATCTTGCAAAATACAAAAGCCAGTAGCTTGCATTATGTAAGTAAGACAAACCACGTATGGTGTAGCCTCTTTGCCAAATGTTTGTGAATAACAGGCTTGTGGCTTCTCAGGCAAAGGAGATTAAGTTGTTGAGTTGGTCCTTGCACCCTTCACACATAACTAGCACCATAAAGATGCAAGGACCTCAGCAAACACCTAAATTTCATGCTTAATAGATAAAGCATGCATTTTGTAGAGTTTGTGCAGGGTACATACTCTGTTCATTAAGGTTACTGTGCAAAAAAGACTCTCTGAAGATATTCCTGTAATTCTGTGAAGATTATTAGCAACCTTTTTAAAGTTCAGCAGGCCTGTGTGCGATTAATGACAAACCTGGACTCGTGGCTCCCCCCTGACTGCTGTACACACCACTGAACTGAGAGCTGAGGAAACAAAGGCAGCAGCCTGAACGTCCAATGAAGTGGGGGAAAAGGAGCTGCAGTTTACTAAGAAATAAATAAATACTTTAAAATGGCACAAAGCTTTGTACAGGTGGACCTACCAGTGCAAATACATATACATGAGGTACCAATTCGTTCAGATCTTTTTATAGGCCAGATCTATTTATATGTATCTTAAAATCACTCTCTTAATTTCCTGCTGTCAGACAAATGCTACAGCTTGTCAGCCTGTAAGTAAAATCAAAGTTAAAACAAATTTTCAGCATATTCAGTATCAGATGATTGTAATTTCTCTACAATTTAGTTTCTGAGCTTTCACTACTGAGACTGCTTGATTAATTTTTGTCTTTTAAAAGCACTAGTGATAATTTTCAAGATTTGAGATGATTTGAGGAAAAAGTTAAAACTGTATATGTAAATTGGAACAATAACTATAACTGGCTGAATATTTTAACATTGTTTGAAATTCTACTAAGTACTGTTAGGAAGGAGGAACACAGTTATTGCTATTTGAAGACTTAAAATTAAAACAAACCAACCTGAAAGCATAGACAGAACTACTCCAATGGTGAAAATTTTATAGATACAAAACAGCATTCTGCCTAAAATGAGTCCTTTTGCATCTGAACACTCTTCAATTATCTACAGCTTTTTCTTCCATGTAACTATGATGGCATTTACATGCAGCCATGGCTTTGAAGTGGCTAAGTGAGGGACACACACAGCTTTTCAACTCTGGCAGTTCTTTCTTGAGACGTTCCAGCTGCTCCACCTGGAATATATTCGGTTGTTCAGGATTTGAGTCATATATCCTGAATAAATGAGAAAAGAAAAAACACTGATCAGTACAAACTAGCAGTTCACAGAAATGCACACCAGATGAAGCACCTGGGGGTTTTTTCTGTAACAGAGTAAAATTAGGTCCCAAAGACTGTTTGTTTGAGCTAAGTACCCTAAGTTTTGGTGCTCATCTTGCAACATAAAACAGTATTGCCTTTACACAGACTAGTTAGTATTTCATTGGATATACTAAAAACCTACTGGCATATACTCACTTGGTCTCCTGACAAATGTGGTTTTACAGGGGGCACAAAGCAGTGAAATAAGAGCAGTGTTCCAGGCTTCAAAGCTCAAAGCATAAGAAATTTCAGAGCCCTGAGATTACTTGAACAGACTGTGGTATACTGCTTGTACATAATACTGCATGGAGTGTGTACTTACTGTTTCAAGAAGTATTTCACCTCCCTTCAGTTCAGAACTTCTTTGTTTTTAAATAACCATAATTACCACAATATTAAGAGAAGAGTGAAAAACAGAAAATCTGACCTCTCTCCACACTTAATGCAAATTAACCACCCACCCTATTTTAAACAGTCCATCCTCTTTTCACTTTCTCGTTTTCACACATGCAAACAAAGCTGCAGGATTTGAAATGTCAGCATCATAGCAGATTGTCCAAATCCAAACCACATTTTGACAGTGTAAGCACTCAGCACAACTCAAGCACTATTCTGGTGTAATTCATTATAAAGCAAAGGCATTGGTGCTCCTGTAAGCTAACCTGGGTACAACACCTATTGAGACAAGGATATGTCCTGATTTCCCAACATTCATTTCTAATATCAGCATGTTTATATCCAAAATTGTAATCCTGGCATCCAGGTGCTCTCACTTTTAGCTGTTGCAGGTTTATCTCCTTCAAATGAAAACTTCTGCAAAAAATTACCATGGCTTCTGCCTTAGTCCTTTAGGAATGTTCATGCTTCATTTATGATTCCTTCAAGAAAGTAGCCTGGTTTTATTTCATCACCCTTTGTCTCACACATTTTCAAGTTATGCCCCAAAGGAACCAACACCACAATCAAAACAATGCAGTACTGATGTGAGAGACTGCAAGGTGTCCTTTTACCCTGACAAGACAACTTGTGAACTTCTGGCAACTCCAAGACACCAAAAACAACATGCAGCTCAAAGACTGGTACAATAATGGGATTCAAGAAAGGAAACACTTCCACAGGAAATACTGATATGGATCACAGTAAGAGCATGGACAATTTCTGTGAAGAAACTCCTAGAAGTGAGGACAGATGCTGTCCAATTTGATGAAATTCAAACAGAATTTCAACAGCATTTAAATTACTTGCACAGCTCTTATAACCCATTACAGGCCTAAGATACGACCCAAATTTGCCTAATAAAAGCTTTCTGCAAAATAAAAGCTCTACCTTCCTTCCTTCCTACCTGTGCTTTCTTCAGTTGAGTCAGCTGATACATTACGAATTTCCCTGTGAATTCCAGACAAAACACAGACACTTGAAGGTAGTTTTCTATATAAAACACACTTTAGGAACTAAGAATCTGAAGTCCTTCCCATCAGTTAGACACCAGAACAGCAAAGGCATGGTTCTACTAAGCCCCTTGTTCCTAGAACATGTCTAAGCATGTTTCTAAGCAGCTTCTGGCAAGTATTTTATTATTAGTTCTTTACCACAACAAGTATGAATTCTGTAATTCATGCTTCATTCTAAATTCTTTCCAATTGAGATTCTGGATGAATTCAACTGTCCAAGCTCCTTTCAGACTGTCCACTAGAGCCAGTTCACTCCAATGTGTGAAACAGTTTCTTTTAAACCAAAGGCAGAGAAGACACACTCAAAGCACAGCTACACTTGTACTTCAGAATTTCTTGACCCTACTTTTTGTTTGGGTCCACCACCAGTTTGCAGAAACAGAGCTCTGGGACTTCTCCAATTATTTCCAACATCACTATAAAGACAAGGAATAAACTCTCATTTCCCTATCCTTCATTCTTTAACAGGACAATTATTTTTAAGCAACTATGCACCGAAGTTTTTTCCATCTAACCTCCTATTAATAAGCAAGCCCTGCAGAAGACTGAGAATTCCTTCAAACATTACTTTTTTAAGTAAGCACCTTCTACAAAAGACTTGCAGGACTCTGCAGGGGTGTAACACTGATGTGTTTGGCTCCTGTCAGGTGTTCTGCAACCTCTGAAAACACACACAAGACAAGAGGCAGCAGCACTGAAATACTGTTTCCATGCTCAAAAGATTTTCTGAAGCTTTTGATTAAAGCTTTTCACTTTTCTTTAGATCTCAAGGAAAACTTGAATTCACAAAATAGGGAAGCCTTAGACTGTCACTGCATAACATCTTAAATCAATCACTGAGTGGATTGTAAATCAACTAATACTACACTTCCTACACATACCCATGCTGTTATTTAAGTAACATGCAGCTTCAGGCAAACAGGGCAGCCCAGATTTCAGCAGTCTTCTGCTTTTGAGAAGTGTTTAAAATGCTTTTGCCTTGACTGCCAGCTAAATTCGTGTAAATGTTGGGAAGTTACTAATACCAACCAAGCACAGCTTTTGCCTGCAAATGCAACATGCAGCCTAAGGAACTGTAGTGTTTGGACAAAGCTCTCATGGAAAAGCTCTCAGCATCCACATTTGAGAAATACCGACTTAGTATTTTTATGCAGTTCTGTGGATTATTCAACAAACAAAATTCAGATCATGTAAAGTGAATGAGAAAAGATGATGCAAGTGTAAGCTAGCACCCAATCCCTCTCCACATTGGTATTTAATATACAGCCAGCAGGTGTAAAAACACAAGGATGCATTGTTCTTACTGAGTTAAGGATATTCAAATACAGAAATATTTCCTGGACTGTTTACAAAGCCTATCCAGGAGAAAAATACCAGCTAAATCACCTCAGAAATCCCACTTTAAAATTCGGCATTTTCACCAAGCCAGAGGATTTCACCACAATAGGTTGAAGTTTCTTCTCTAATTAAAATCTAAACTTCAGACTGATAAAGCATTTTAAGGATGAGATTTCTGTGCAGACAGAAGATACCCAGTCATGCACATAAAGCCCTTTTCTGTGTAAGGGCCCAAATAAAAGCCTGAAGGCAGACATGGCACACCTTTCTGTAGAGGCTGCCCTTTTAATACAAGTAATTTGGTTAAACACTGAGATGAATGGTAGTTGAACAGCAGAATATCATCCCAGCAACTGCACCAGAACATCTGTTTGGATGAGTGACTTTGGGTGTAGGGAATAATCTGCAGCCCAAGTGGAGAAAGGCCTGGATGGGGGGCAGGGAGTGCATTTGTGTTCTTTCCTCTGCCCCAGTGGGATCACCAGTCTTTTAATATTGTTGGCATTTGTAAGCTTCCCAGATTCAGTCTTGCAGTTTTTCTCCATGCAAAGCAAAGCCAGACCCCCTACCTGCATTTTTTTTTGCCCAGTGCTTGGTATCACCAACTTTTGGTATTCAGGACACAGTTTTTCTGCCATCTTCACAACTGGCTACAGTGTTTTGGTCAATTCTACATGGATGATTAAAGTTTGGAGAAAATAGCTTACAGAAATAATCTCTATGCACACAGTTCATAATCTCAGAAATAACTATTGCACACAGCAACTCAGGGCCACATACAAGCAACCTAAAATTCACTAGAATTCCTCAATTCACTTCCTAAATTATTCAGATAATTAGCACTTAACGTGGTGTAAGTAAAGGTCTAGTAAACAGCAGCACAAAACACCATATTTGATAAATATCTGGACTTGGCCATAAATCCAGAGAACAAAAATCCTGCAGAAACCATGGAAGAAGCACCATCTAAAATCCACTCTGGAAATATTCTGGAATTTGAAGACACAACGATAGCATGAACTGGCTTTACAGTAAAACAGATTACTGCAGTCCCTCCTTATTTCTAGGCCTTGGAACAGTCACATACATCTCCCTCTCTGTCTCTCTCGTGCTGCTCTTTAATTTTAATTTTAAATTTATTTATTTCTAAACTTCAAATAGCACAGAATATGGATGCTGGATACCATACTTATTTAAACTCTTAATAATATTTAAACTCTTCAAGTCTCAAATGATCTGAAAAGCTGCCTCTTTACCCAGCAGCTCCAACTGTGAGTGGGAACATTTGCTGCCAGGTTTTACATTCCCACATTCCAGACTTGCAGGTACCACCTGAATTTCAAAATGTGCACCTTGAGACCTATGATGCCACCTTCAGAAGGTGTCATACTCCTTCTAAGGAAGACCTGTATTAAGATTGAATTTAATTTTATTCAGACAATTAGGAAATCCTGAGAAGTAATTAGGATTGCAAAGGGACATTCCATTATTTGTTTTGGCCTACAGAAAAAACACAAAGGAAATGGCATTTAGAAATTACACTTAACAAGCCTGCAGTAACAGCTTTGGAGTTAATACTAATTTTGGGGTTCCTCTCCAAAAAATGGGAAGGTGTTGAAGTGGAAGTGATAGAGGAGGCAGGCAGCGAGAGGAGAGATAAACACTCTAAAGAATCCAGATGATCTCAACAGTGCAGAAGGTTCAGCATTTTTTGTTCTGTTAAATCCACAAGGGAATTCAGCCTTCCGACAAATTGGTGAGATGAAAGGTGTTCTACTATCCTACCACAACTAAAATCACACCAAACAGCACAGAAGGACACATGAGGCGACATGTAGCTGACTTGCAGCCTTGACATTTAAGCCACAACATTCAAGCAGTGTTGAGTATCTGAAGCAAGAAAAGCAACATGAAGTCAGAAATTAGGCTGCTTTGCTGTTTCACCATATTCACCAGTGAATATCTGTTGCACAAGGAGTAATGAACAGCTCTGGAAGGCTACATTAGTAGCCATGAGATGAACAGACATTTTAGGAACACTTTATGCAGCAGTATTTGATTAAAACACCCCACCAATAATGTATCACTGTAACTTATGCATACCTTAGAATAAAATTCCATTACTCTGTGATTGCATACTACGTAGTTAGAGGATTGTTTCACCTGCATCCTAGTCCAGAGGTGTTTTTCATTGACTAAAGGGGGCCCCAATCCTGAGCTGTAGCAGAGGTACAGCACACAGCACTGCTGCTGTAGCAGGAAAGAGGATTTTGTGTCAATGTCCTCAGCCTGAAGCTGATCCCCACTGTAAAAATCCAGTTATTCTTTTTGTACTGCCAGTGAATAGGAGACATTTGGTACAGCACAAGAAGTGAGACCTCTGGCAAACCAGGGAAGCAATGGACCCACCACCCTGAAAGGACTCTCAGCAGTCAACAACAGACTGAAGAGAGTTAACTATTTTTTTCACACTGAGAGCCTAGAACTCTAAGAGCAAACATATTTTATTTCTTGCCCCTAGATATGGTTAAATTGACTCTCAGATTTCACTTTATGAAACAGAGCCTTTGACAATTATTGATCCCCCTCTTCCTTTGTTCTTTTCGTTTGGTTGTTGGGGTTTTTTCAGGTAAAACAATAAACAAAGCAATGCTCTTGCTAAAGCAAGAAGGTTTGAACGCCTTCTATAATTTGAAAGTTCAGTTGCACTTAATGCTTTCCCAATTACAAATTCTTTCTTATCTATCAGAAATTCTAATTTAATACAGCTTCTCAAATTAAACTTTAGCTCATAATGATGAATTTCACATCTTCAAAGATAAAAGAGCTAAAACTTTGGGGTTTTGAAAGCAACCAAATAACACAACACCACTTTTTTTCAAATACTTAACACAGTATTCTGATGTTGCTACCTGAATTTTTGGATGTAACAGCTACTTTCTGAAGTGACTGATGTGGCAGTTTGCCCTCCAGTCACTCCAAAGTAATTTAAATAGGAAAAATGGTGAATTCACAGCTTTGAAACACAACACAATGTTGGCAACAATTAAGTTAAAATAGCTTGTATAAGTTGTGTTAACTATTTCCACAGCTTAATGTAGATTGCTGAAACTTTCAGTCAAACAAATAACATTTTCCTCACCGTATCATGCACATAACTTAAAAATGACTATCATGAATATTAGCAGCACCTTCAACATGTATGCCATGCACTAGTTCTTTAAAGGATCAAATTACATTTATGTTAATCTCAGGAAAAACAAAAGTTATTTTGCTTCATGTATACAGCTGAAAGAGTGGGAATTGGTGTTAGACTTGCTTTTGATCTGGGTTTATGGCCTTCTTGTACTTTCAGTACAAGAAGGAAGATATTCTGTACCCAGTCAACCAAGACAACATGGAATTTCACCAGACTCAAGATACAACTGTTTCTAAGCTTGAGGATGGTGGTGATTATGATTTTTATCTTAAAAAGCCACAACTAAGTACCTGTCATATATTAGCCCATGAACACCATATTCTCTCAGCTTCTTCCTGTTATCTGGGTCATTTGCATCATCACCCCATGAAAAAATAACCAGGCCTTTGGATATGGCCCATGTAATAAACGCTGGATTCCTCAGCAGATCTTCAGAGTGCACATTAATTCCCTGAAATACAAAAGACTTCCATTAAAACCCACGTTTCTGAAACACATCAGCTTTTTTCATCTTTTGACACTGGCAGCTCCTTACCATTTCATCCACAATAATAAAAAATTATTCAATACAATTAGAGAATTTATTTATAGTGCTGTTTCTTAAACACTGTATTAAAAAACATTTGAAACAACGGACATTATTTTGGCAGTTACCCAATAACAGTGTATTTATTTTATGAGGTTAGTTGTAATTTAATGTATTAGCATCAAAAGGACAGATTTAAAACAAGCAGTAATAATTTAGTTTGATTTTAACTTGTCAGCTTACCAGCAAGTTTTCAAACTGTGCAAAGTTAATGGCAATTGCAGTTGTGCGAGATCTGAGATCCATAAGCTCTGGATAGAGTTTGGATTCCCCTTGGGTGAGAAATAACACAGGATACTTGTTCTGCTTATGCCGGACCCTGCCAGGAAAGAAGTGCACAAGTAGCAAATGAAAAAATAAAAGTGAAAAAATAAAAAGCAGAGAACTTTGATCTCACTGTTTTGAGGGGAACTCCTCTCTTTCCTGCATGTTCTTCTAGGTCCTAGCTGGTGCAAGGAGATGGTCCCACAGTTTAGCATCAAACTGTATGACAAACTGCTCAACTGATTCCTTTTGCCACTACTGGAGATTAACACACAAGTTAAGGGAAGCTAGACTTGATGTTGAACTCAGCCCCACATCCTCAAAAAATTTACATAAAATCCCTGAAGGCCATTTAATTCTGTAATTTTCTTTTTAAATGGACATTAGATTCACGATAATCACGGAGATCCATGATAAGAATTTCTAAACATGGTTAATATACAGCCCCTAACCTTACTAATGCATTTTTCAAGTTGGATATTTTAACAAGATGATTTGGTTCCTAAGTTAGGCTTGCACACCCCTCAAGTGTGACTGAAAAAGATTTTGGGATACCAGAAGAAACCTTTTTTGTTGTGCTAAGAAAGAGTGAAGCATCCAGGGAGACACTTGACACAACTATCCGCTATGACTTTGTTCTCCAATTTTATTTTTGGCTCATTTCAGATGGCAAAGTTGTCTCATTTCAGTTCCCAACTATTTTGGCACCCAAAGGTTTGGTGCCTTTATTTATTTCCTGGTTATTTATTTCCCGGTGTGTATTCTTACATACAAAGTAAATTTTACCAAATAAAAATAAATCTAAAAAACAAAGTACATTATTTCTCTCTTCTTAACTTACATTGTACAAATATCTGCATGAAAAGAAGAAAACACAATTCTTCTTCCTCCAGCATTCATCAAAACAGTTTTCAAAATAATATCTAGAAAAACGTTCATGTCAAAGTAAGTTGACAGGTTGCCATCCCATTGTCCATCCTAGAAAAGGAAAGCACAAGTTGGAGTCACTTAAATTAATGCTTACTAAAATTATTTTAACCAGCAATGGTCTCTCATTCAGCCTGAGCAAAGTGAGAATTCAGCTGGCCAGCATGAAAATGCAGAAGTCAGTCCTTCAGTCTGAGTGCTGGTTACAGCTCTCCAGGACTGACAGCCCGGGAGGTGCAGCTGAATTCTCACAGCAGCAAGATTCACTGAAAAATTCCCTGTCTCCCCATCACAAGGAATGCATTCTAGGAAGCCTATTCCAATTTCAAAAACACAAAGAAATTCCCTGAAGACCAATAATTATAGCAGCTACTCTCTGTTGTTATGTCTAGCACACGGACTCCCACCTACCACTCTCCTTAGCTTCCTTCCCCCACTCCAGGCTTCCAATCCCAGCCTTTACAACCATTTCCCTCTGGACTGAGTGCTACACAGTCCAGCTGAGCCTGCTGACTAGGAGGAAACAGCAGCTTGCATTACTGCACCTTGTTGTAGCTGCTCCTGCACTGGGCCAGGAGAGGTTGAATTTCTTGGCACTTTCCTGCCTGCCCTGTTGTGAGCTGTTGACTTTAAAAGAGTCTCCTACCAAAAGTAGTCTGAGCTGCATGATGAACTCAGTCCTATAAATACTTTCTATCATTTTAAGAATAAGTTTGTTCATGCATTGGCATGGTGCCATTATACCCCCAGTTCTAAAATTAACGCATCATAAAAAAAAAGGCACATACACCTTCAAAACTGATGCCTTTGCAGCTCATAAATTGTCACATCAAATCACAAGCTTTAGCCATGAGAATGTCAAAGTAAATCACATGTATATTTACTTACCCTTTGCTGGGAGATCCATTTTATTTCTATGTTGAATCCAACATCTTTTGAAACAGACTCCAGCACCTGAAAAAAATGTCATTATGAAGAGACCCCACAGCAAAGGAGGACAACAAAGCACTATGAAGGTAATTATTGGGAGAATTGGAATTTAATGCTAATGGTGTCTAACAGGATAATTAAAACCCCTAGGTTTTTAACATTTTATACAACACACATTTCTCCTCCAATTTAAACTTAATGAATACATAAAAATGGATAAAATCTTAAGGACAAGATCTTGGCAAGGCACAAATGAGCATCAGTTCACCTAAACACATGTAAGAAATGCCCCATTTGTACTCCTAAAGAAAAAATGGTCCTCCTCTCTCCAGAAAGTTCTTTTGAATGCAAAAAGCAGCTTAGGTACCAAATCCAGGAGCTTGCCATTACGATGACAACAAAAGTTCTTTCATGTGAAATTCTTGTAAAGAATTATTTGCAAGGTCATTTCAAAAGGTGAAGCTAACACAAGCAGTCCTCAATGGGAACACACTGGAAATTTACTCAGCATTTCTCAGTGTCTGGCCAAGACTCCGTGAGGAGCTGCCAAAGGCCAGGTGTGGTTTCTTTCAAAATTAGAAACAATTGTCAATGCATTAACAGGCAATGCCCACATGTTAACCAGCTGTAAAACTGAGTACACCCTGAGCTATACAGCTTGGGCTCGTGAATTCAGAAGCTTGAAACACACACAAACTATTATTTGTAAGCACTGAAAAGCCTCCAGTGTCCAAAAATAAAGCCTCTCTTCTCAGTTCCAGCACTGACACCAGAGGCCTAAACCCAAAACTCAATATCCCTTGCTACGTGTGCAAAGCTGAAAGGAAAACACAGCTTTTCATGTTCCACAGTCATCTGGCTCCATATTCACCACTTACTGTTTGCAGAGAAGGAAATGGCTGCGTCTCAAAGGCAGAGTTCTCTTCCTCTTTAAAAGATTCTGGAAAGAAATATAAAATATTGAATTAAAACAAACAGAAGCATAACCCCAGTAATGCCAGCAAGAAAAGACTGGCTCCAAATCATAAGGCCTTGAGGAGTGAACAGTGAAACCAGGTCTCCCTTTGGATTAGCTACACCTTTCCCTCTAACACTGACATACTCCAACGATGGTGTTGGCAATTCCTGGTTTGGAATTTAAAAACTTGCCACAATATAGATCAGAATGGCTTCTCCCATCCCTCACCACTTCACTCACTGAATCACATCCAGAAGAAGCCTTGCCTATCAAGGCTTATTTATTTTTTTTAATTTTACCTTTTCCTATACAGGTAGGATGTGTGAGATAATTTGCTTTCCCTACAAAGGGGATAATTAAGGTCAAAACTTTATAATGCTGATAAGACACTCTACACAGCAGTTACCAAAGTTCTTGCCAGCAACTCTCAAGAGCTGAAGGTACAGTTAGAGAAGCATAAGATGGAAACATTAGTGGCAATTTCGTTATGATTATTCAGAGATATCTATTGATCTATACATTCGCCTTCTACCCTTCTGTCCCTGCTTCCCAAGGGAGTAACTTCTGTTCAGATATTTCCTTCCCAATAAAGAACTCTACAGCATGCACAAAATTACCTACATAAGCACTCAGAAATGTTCAGGACAAATGTGATTAGAACAAGCAACTGCAGCCACAGAATTTATATAATTACATGGTAACAAACCAATCCCAAGACTTTTCCAAACCAATACATACCATTTTGATCTTTTACTTTCAGGGCCGTCACGTGAGCCAGCTGAAGAGCACAAGAGCAACATTAACACTCTACCCATACAGATCTTCCTACATGTAAAGTGTAGCTAATTTTGCTTGTTAATAGTTTTGAAGTTTAAAAGTCTATTATAGACAAAGTTTTAGTCACTTATTAAAGAATAAAGGACATACTAGTACACGTCACAATTTTCTTTCAAGCTTTGTTTTAAAGATTTCAAGGGAAGCTCAAAACCAAACTGAAAACATTCTTACTGAAAATTCAGAAATCACGTTAAGGGTAAACCCACACATACCATAATTCAACATCAAGATGTGAAGAAGTCTGAACACTAATCCCTCCTCTGTGGTCCAACCCAGTGCAGAGGGCTGACCTGTTTTATATTATAGTCACACATACTGAGCTAGAATCAGGCCAGACATGGCCAACTCCCTTGCTCCATTCAAATTCTCTCCCTACAAAAAGGAGCAGACCAAGTAATTTTAACTAAAAAGAATCATGTGGCTCTTGGACCAGCCAGATGCTTTCCTTGACTGAGACCAGGTATCTCAGCAGGGTCTTCAGTAGCCCAGTCATCCCCTGACTTTTTTTTTATGTAGGCTGGGCACTTCTGTTTGGGAGGTAGAACAGTTCAACATAGCCCCTTTAACATTTGAAAATTAGATACCACATTTCTAGAGGATAAAAGTAATTTATCCAAGCTGTAACAATGGTGCAAAAGGATTTTTCTTGGAATTTCCTAACTGCTCTGTTTGTACAATTTTTAAAACTATACTCTTCCTAACTATCTATACTTACTCCCAAAACCTCTAAGCTTCATACACCATTTGAAATTCTACACACAGCATATTGTACTAGCCAAGGTAACAATACCTTTAATAACTGCAGCTGATCAAATGTGAGTTCTTTGACTGCAATCTCAAACAGTTCCAAAGGCTCTTTATCCAGTTTCTTTGAAGAGAACCAACACATAATTAAGCATCACCGAAAACAACAAAAAAGCCTACACACTTTTTATATAGTAGCATTAAAGACAACTACTGTTTCCTATTTTATTGATAAAGATGTAAGTGATATCTTATGATCAAGATGATCAGTTTAAGAGACAACACAGGCACTTAAAAGCATAAAACAGATGTCAATTTGAAAAAAAAACCAGTGTTTGGTCTTTCATGCAAGTCAGAAGCTTTAAAGTTCTTTCTTCTCAACAGATTAGCATAATTATTCTGTAAAAAATTGATGGGGTAATGTATTCAGGAAAGATGTTTGCAAGTAAAGAAATGCAGTAAAAAATAGTCCAAGGCAGTTCAGTTTACTGCTGTTTATCCAATGTCTCAGAAACTAATAAAAAAAAGATAAATGTCCTGGGGTAAAATTGAGATGCACATACAGCCCACTCCCAAAATAAAGATCTGGTGTCAAAAAAATTCTGCCCATTTCTCACTTTCCCTCTTCACTAAGAAATTTTTACTGAGCAAGACAATACTGAGGGAAGACACACTGAATATTCATTCCCCTTAGCCAAAGTTCCATTTCCACAACTGTTCAAAACCAAGCTTCTTATAAACTGCAATACTGCAATGGGTGTGGGAGTCTGAAGACACAAGACTCAGTGCCAAGAAGACAGAGCAGTGTGCTCTGCAATCTCTCTCTGGATTCACTGTCAGAACTAGGAGGGAAGATAACCAGAACAGGACAGAATGCAAACATTCAGGCCTGAATCTAAGAGAGTCCCACTGGCACTACTGAATATAGCGGAGTTGTCTGGTTTTTTTCTTCCAAATCTTAAGTCAGAAAGAAGCTAAATAACAAGCACAATGTAGGCTTGAAGATTGCCAAACCACACATCTGAAATGCTGTTGCTACAACATCAAAAGGAAAAGCTCAGCTTCCCTGCTCTATGCACAAAGTAATGCTGCATATTTATTCCCATTCCATCCCTTGAGTTCCCAGAATTATTTCTATGACAGCTTGACATTTTAAGTTTCTAGAATGGTCATATTTAGAAACGAAATAAAGATCTCATCTTCTTTACCTTTTTCATGGCCATGCAACATGTGAGATCATGGTATACTATAGGCACATGATCTTTAGAAAGATGTACATCAAATTCCACATATGCTGCTCCCTACAGGAAATTGAGAAACACACAGAACAAAATGAAAACCCATTAACTACTCATGCACAAGGACTACAGAACTGCATGCAAGTATTGTCAAGTATTCACAGGTCCTAGACATCAAGCAGAAGTTGAATACAACTGGCTGTTACCAGTTAAATCATGGTCAGCAATGGATTGATTATCAATGATGAAAGAATTATATGGCAAATTATCTTAATTACCATAATACAGCTCATATATATATGTGTGTGTATCCATCTTGTTTTATCTTGTAAACCCTCTAGTAAGACTCAAGTCTTATAAACCTGATTATAGAGAAAGACTAAGATGATATTTTTACACACAGATGTTTTAAACATAGATGCCTTTGAGGCATCTTTCTCTCTCCTCCCCACCACCACACCAAGAGACAAGTGATGGCTCCATACTGCCAAGGCTTTAGGGAGATATTCTGAATAGGAACAAACTTCTGGAGTCACTAGTGAGTAACACAGTAAGAGCAAGAGCAGAAACAGCTGCATCCAGTATTCTCCTGCCCTTTTCAGCTGTATGTGATTTTCTGCTAGACTTTAAAAAAGGAAGAAAGATCCAAAAGCTCTAAGCACAGTCTTTTGGAAAAGAGGGAGGGCCAAAAAGAAAGAGAAACACACAGTAACAGGTTTGGGGTTTTTCTCTTATACTGACTGTCTGCGAATAATTCCTTTGAAGGCCTCCAAGAATACCATTCATCAAATTATCACCCTGACACACACTTTTTCAAACATCACAAAAAGAAAATAGGACATGGGTTTTTTTCAGTCCTTCTCTCAGCAGAAATATTTTCAGAATGGTGGTTTTCAGCCTTTTCAATTTGCAAATAGATAAAAGCACTTGTCTGGTGATGCTGCTGCTGACTTGACAGCAAATTTCTGCCTCAATGCATATTTCTTGTGAGCATTTTAAAAGCTGTCTCTAAACCTGTAGTGTCCACTCAGGGATTAAGAACTACTGCTCAAAATGGTAATTTAGTAACTACAGTTTTCTTCAGTGATCAAGATTACTAGAAGGAATAAAAGTGACTACCTCCATCACAGAATTTAGGCACATGGAGCTATTATCTCCCACACTGGAAGTTCTGTTTTAGGACTCCAAGTCTTCACTGCAGCAAGCACCAAAACAAGGACTGGTTTATTCTACCAGCTCAGCTCCCAAGTCACATTTTCAGACAGCAAGTTTCAGTACACAGCAGTCCCTGAGCACGACCTTTGCCACCTGAGAGGATGCTGACAGACTCTAGCAGTGCCAAAATCTTATTAATTTGTTCAAACTGTCTGTACAGGGTTGAGATTAAAATTCTCCCTGTATTAGAACACAACCAGAATATACTACATGAAGTTTTGACTTTTTTAATGGACTTGAGAATGAGAGTCTAATCTACTATTAACTTCCCATTACTCAGGCAATTTCCACAGTGATTTGACATCATTTACATCAGTGCAATTACCACTCACTGTAGTGAATCATGCAAATTAAGCATACGAGCCAACCTAGTTTGCACTACACAGGTGCTGTGTGTACATACATGACTGGCAGCACTCTTCAAGGATGCAATGGTATTCTCTTGAACTTTAGCAAGCCTGAAAAAGCCAAGGAAAAGGGCTTGTTAGACGCCTTACAGCACAGAATTGAAACAACAGAAACACAAATCAGAAGTTTCTGTTTTAGAGAACACCCATGTTTGATATTGAAGTGACTTATGGTTGCAGCTTTTTAAACTCTTTTTCCTCAAGAGATGTTAGTGAAATGAAACAATCTCCCCAGACTAAAATGCAAACAAACTTACTTAGTTGTTGTTGTAGAATTCCCTGATCCCCTGTGTCCAACATCCAGAGTTGTCCTTGGTTTCCAGTACTTTGCATATGAAGCCTGCATGTCACACATGTACCCCTGGATCGGTTTAATTATTATGTAGTCCACTGCAAGAAAAACAGCAATGCTTCACACGTCAGTAAACAGCAGATGGCTTTGAGGAAAGTCATCTACATCAGTGTTGGCATCAACTGTACCTCTAACTTTTCCAATTGTCCTCCTTGGATTTCTGCTCATAATAGCAAGTGTAAGAATTCCAGCACTCTTTCCGAGTTCTGCAATTGTGGATGACAGGAGGCAGGCAGAGCCTACATGACCTGGGAGCACATCATCTTGTACTACCTTCTCACCTAAATCTTCCTAAAAACAAAACAAACAAAAACCCAAACCCCTACTGTTAGATAGAAGTGAGAATTCTAAACAAACTCTTCTGTCTTGCTCCTCAGGACACAACACAAGTTCCTTGTGTGTTACAGAAAACATCAATTTCAGGCTAAAATTGTTTAACGTAACAGTGAGTTACAAATTACTATCAGGAATATGAAAATGTTGATGGAAACCTACAAAACTCACACTTGTCTTTGACATCCCTTACGTTTGATAAGGTTTCCAGATCAAAATTACATGCATGGAATGGTCTGCCTTCTAAAATGCCCAAGTCATGTTTAGAACAAAAATTAACTGGAATAATATATATGCTCAAAATGCTAAAAAACTTTGTATGCATTTGCAGGGAGGAACTAACATGCAGAATGTACACTTGACCATAGTCAAGTTCAGGAACTATGCAGGCACTTCACAATTATGACTGTAAGTGATCTTGAAGGCATTTTCAGACCAAAAAGAGTATGCTTAAAAAACTTCATTCTGCATAAGTTGCTTTCTTTTAAAAAGAACTTCAAACATTAAGATCTTTCAGGGCAAAAAATAGTGCAAAATAACAGACACAGAGGGGAGAATCCAATTTTAATTTGCACTACCTCAGTTCAGAGAAATCTCTTTTGCTTATAACAAAAAAATTTGGATTCAGTAATTGTGATACAACCAGTTCATATACACATTGTTCATGTTCAAGCAGGAGAAGCATAACCTAGCTCTGGTAAAGGAATAACATCAAGCCAATCTAACAGCATGCAATACTGCACACATACAGATTCAAGCCTAATTTGTACTGACTTCTAAATAAGCAGAACCGAAAAACTTTCTGTGGCACATCAAGAAGACTCACAAAACCTTTCTACAAAATGGGCTGGGAGTCAGTAGTCTCATACTTGTGTAAACAAATCCAAAAGATCAAGAATATCAGGCAGTAGCCCTGTTTCAAAAGGGAAATCTTCACAACAAATGACTCGAGCTCCAAAAGGCAGACTGCAGTTGCTTCTTAGGTGTAAAGAGACATACCTCAAAAAAATCAAATATTAATTCCAAGTTATCAGGTTCCATGGTTTGTATTATGTACTCTATCCACCGGTCTGGCTGCAAAGCATAGCCACAGTCTGGCTGAGAGCGCCGACATTTGTAGTCACTGTCACTGATTAAGGAGAACTCCACAGTGTTTGCCATTTTCTGAGGGACAGTAGGGGATGTCTTCTCTTGGGCCTCTTCATCATCATCCTTCTCTAGGCCTTCTAGGGTTAATTTTACTCTATTCAACCAGAAACACAAAACAAATGGTTACATCACTGGAGCATCTCTTTGCAAATGATAAGGATTTAGGAAGAAGCTTGAGCAGAAGCTCATACAGCACAAGAATTCTTCTCACCACCACCACCATCCACAGAACAGCACTGTATCCAGCTGGTCCTCACGTAAGCAAGAGTTTGCAGCCACTGTCTAAATCATATTTTACTCAGATTTCAGTGGTCAAGTCACTGCGAAAAACTGAACTTGGGTAAATATGAAAACTCTGCTAGTGGTCTGAGAAGCAGCACTCCTCCACCAGACTATTTGGGCTGCCAAACAGACAGCCTTCCTGTACAGACTGACACCCATAATGCCAAAAGGCTAATGAAAAGCACTGAACACAGCAGTGATCATCAAGATCAAGACCTGAACATTGGTGGCTGCTGATATATCTCTGTGATAAGGCAGATAAGTATACTGTATTAGACATAAGTAACACAGGCTGAAGTAATTAAGTCCCTTGAAAAATCCTAAATGAGCATTTAAACTGAATGCAGTTTCTGAAAAATCCTGGACTGAGAAGCATAAGCCCCTCTATAAGACTCAGAATCCTTTATTATACAGGGCAAACCCTCCAAACAAAATGAGTTATGTCAGTGATGTAAGTATACATGAGTAACCCAAATCCCCTCCTACATCACAGACACAGCAGACAAGATAAAAGATTATCATTTATAGATGCCAATTCACCAGGAAAACTGAAGTCATACCTCAAAGAAAAACTTACAGTCAAAGAAATCTATTACACCAAGTCCACATTATTAATATCCTCATTAAAAAAAAAACCAAACAAAACAACAAGTCACAACACAGGTACTGAAAAACGTCACTGGCATAAACAAGTGACAGTCACAGTAACTATTGGACAGATCCCATGTTTTAGGACAGAGTATTTAGTGAATGCATCCAGCTTATCAAGTTTTATTCCAACCATTTAATTCAGACAAGAAGCTGGATTCAGAAATTGCCCTCTCTACCTGCTACAATACGCAAAGAAAAAAGGCAAAGCTGTAGAGAACACAATATAAGTATTAAATCTCATATAAGTATTAAATCTCACTGCAGAGCGTCATATTAAATAAACCTTCCCCTCATCAGAAAATCTGGAATTGGTTGGGAGAAGCAATCAAATCAAAACTGGAAAAAAACCAATAAATCAAGTATCACAGAACCACAGAATGGTTTGGGTTGGAAGGGATCTTAAAAATCATCCAGTTCTAACCCCCCTACCACAGGCAGGGGCACCCACTCGAACAGGTTCCTCCAAGCCCTATCCATCTTGGCCTTGAACACCTCCCAGGATTCAGCACCAACAACTCT
This sequence comes from Ifrita kowaldi, assembly GCA_013398055.1. Classification (NCBI taxonomy): domain Eukaryota; kingdom Metazoa; phylum Chordata; class Aves; order Passeriformes; family Cinclosomatidae; genus Ifrita; species Ifrita kowaldi. The sequence continues at coordinate 62,097 of VZRS01014797.1, forward strand.
GGACAACCTGTGCCAGTGCCTCACCACCCCCACACTAAAGAATGTCCTCCTAATACCTAATTAACCCTGTCCTCTTTCAGTTTAAAGCCACTCTCCTTTGCCCTGTCATTCCAGGCCCTTGTCCAAAGTCCCTCTTCAGCTCTCTTTAGGGACTGCTACAAAGGTCTCCCCCAGAGTCTTCTCTAGGCTAAAGAACGCCAAATTTCTCATCCTGTGTCCATAGCAGAGGCATTCCAGCCCTCTGAGCATCTTCATGGGCTCCTCTGGACTCACTTTAACAGCTCCACATGTCTTATCTTGGGGACCCCAGAGCTGGATGCAGCACTCCAGGTGGGGTCTCACCAGCGCAGAGGGGTGGAATCCCCTCCCTCACTCTGCTGCCCCCGCTGCTTCTGATGCAGCTCAGGGTGGAAGTGGCCTTCTGGGCTGCAAGTGTGCAATGCTGGGTGACATCGAGCTTCTCATCACCAACACCTCCAAGTTCTTCTCCTCAGGGCTGCTCTCAAGCCGTTCTCCACCCAGCCTGCACTTGGGATTGCTCCAACTCAAGTGCAGGACCTTGCACTTGGCCTTGCTGAACTTGGTGAGATTTGCACCTCTTCATCCTGTGAAGTTCCCTCTGGATGGCATCCCTTCCCTCCAGTGTGACTGCACCCCAAGGATGGTGTCATCAGCAAACTGCTGAAGGGACACTCAATCCTACTTTCCATGTCACCAACACCACCAACACTGAGGGACACCGCTCGTCACTGGTCTTCACGTGGCCATCAGGCTGCTGACCACAACACCCAGAGCAACCACCCAGCCAAACCCTCACCCACTGTGTGCAACAGCACAGTCCTCTAAACACCAGGGCTAAGATACCATTTCTGACAATTAACTGTGGAGTTATCACAATGCCTGCTTTTTGAGGCACCTCTGCATTGAAAAGCTTCAAACTGATTTAAGTAAGAACCTAAGAACACTGCAGTTCCAGCCAAAAAGCAAGAAACACCAAGACACCTATGGAGTATGTATTTGTGCTTTAACGCTTGGAAATTGGGCTATTAGCAACCCAAAATGAATTTAAAGGCTACATTAATTAAGTAAAAAAAAAATAAATCACTAGTATTGACAATTAACACGAGGTAAATTGCATACTGAGATGAGCAGGCTCTTACCTAAACCTTGATGTTTTAAATTTCTTCTTAGATATCAGTACAGGGGGTTTCTCAGAATAATGCAGACGTAGCCTTATTTCTGTCTGACATGTCAGCCACCCGGCATCCACAGTTTCAATACCATCTATCAAAAACCACACAAACACGAGAAGACATTTTAGTAACTTATTTTAGGGACATCTAGGCAGTTCCTCTTGCCATCACCTTCCAGACAATCCTCCTTATCACCAGCCTTGTTCTACAGTAATGCAAGAGCAAGTGTTGGGTGCAGCTTTTCCCCAGTCTTTCTGAAGGACCCAGAACAGACCACAGATGCTGCAGTTGCTCGCTAGCTTTTAGAAGGATTAAGCAGGAACAATGATCATGTGTAAACTGTCTGCAGGACAGCACTGAGTATTCCAGTGTTAATTTTACACATATGCTATCAAGAGCTAAGTCTCCAAAGGCAGGAGTAACCCTCCCTTGTGTTGAGATCCCTCAATCTGTGGAATAATACTGACAGGAACTCTGAAGATTCATAAGCAATTAGAGGCTCCCTGTTTCTGCTGAGGTACAGGTGTCCAATTAGCACATCACAATCAGCACCAGTAAAGCAGTGTAAGTCTGCAGGACAGGGTATAGCAATATTTTTGATAAAAAGCATGGAGAACCTTCAACCTGAACATCAAAACAAGGAAAGCCTACAGGCAGGAGGACCAGAAACACAAGCTGCAAACCAGCTGCTGAAGCAAACCCCACAGTTTTGAAGAGTTCCTAAAGAGCCAAACCTATCATTTGATGAGGGTGGAAAAGCTTGAAGACAAGATGTATGAGGTATGATAAAGAGTTACTTTCAGAGTCAGAGGACTGAACATTAGGTGAGAGGTGGGTCAGAACTGCCAGAAGTGAGACATTTGTGTACACACAAGAACATGAGGTGTGGGCTTACAAGAACCCTTTGGCAGCTGCATCTCTAACTGAAGAGGCAGAGTAAGTACATTCAGAGTGAGTGACAATGTTTTTCTAGGCATGAGGAGTTTTTCTAAGGCTGGGTATCAAGAGAAAGCTAAGTCTATTCCATATTTTCAAAAATACATGCTCATGACTCAAAGTTCCCAAATTTCAACCTTTAACACCATCAGAGTGACAACTTCAACTCTTCCTAGCAGTCTTTAATTACCATCAAAAGGGATAAAAGCCTGAGTGTGAATGCACAAATGCTGGATACAAAAGTAACTGTAAAAGCAGAGAAAACTATCACAGGTAATTCTTCTCAAAACCTATAATCCCAAACATTTTTCAATTACAAGACTTTACCTTGTTTCATTTAAATTCATGGTATAGAATAAAGGTTAATGTATCTCACTTACTACAGATTCCAAAGTTTCCATCGTCGACAGTGATTTCATTTTCTAGAATTAAAAGGAATGGAAAAGAATGGAAAAAAATTAATTAGTATTCACATTTAAAAATCATTGCCAAGTTAAATTAATTCTACTTTTCCACTTCACTTCTAAAAAGTGTATCTTAACAAAGGTAGGAAAACTGAAACAGACAAAGCAGCATGTTTTTTGCAACCTTCTATAAAGATTTATCCCAATTTATGCTTTTTCTCAGTTTCTGCATGAAAAAACAACCAACACACAAAATGCCACATTTCACCTAAAGTAATCTGAACTGAGAGTAAAAAGGTTACACAATTTTCTGGCTTGCTATTTTGCCGATCTCTACATCCCACTAGTATCTAAGATGCTTTACTTGTCAAAGCAGTGTCAAGGACACGAAAGTTTCTTGCAAACATACAAGAAAGTTACCCTGCTGCACATTTATAGTTAGAGCTTTTAAATCGAGTTAGTCACAATTAAAATGCTTATTCTGCCCACTTGACAAGAACCAACCTAGCATGAAATACTGAAAATGCTCAGTTCACACTCACTTTTATCCTTACTCTTCCCAAAGCTTTCATATCTGAAATCTTAAGGCACTAAGTAAATTCACCAGCATTAACAGAACTGCAACAGTCTAAACAAACCATACATTTCTCAAAACATAGATCTTCACATAATTTCGTCTCTACAGTGATTAATCCCTGTTTTTCCCCTAAGAATCATAGGGCTCCTAACCTAATTTTTTAATAACCACAGGCAACAATTTAGGATCGTAATGACCCAGTGCTAACACAGCTGTGTTTGGATAGCATTTTCTTAAAAACTGCTTATGAAGAATTGAGTATTACTTGGGGAAAAAAAAAATCCCAACTGTTTGGAATGAGGTAATCTAAATTTAGAGATAAAGCCTAGGCCCTAGCAGAGGACAGGCTGCTTCCCTTATCAGTTACTGACAAATACAGAAATTATCTTCTTACAGGAATAGAAACATTACTAATTCAACTGAAATAAAAAAAAAAAAGGCAAAGGGAGAAAGGAACGTGATCATGGTACTATTCATGACTAACAAACAGTTTCTTTGATACCACCTTCTTCCTAAAAGACATTTTTTCAAATCATTAGGAAGTTTTTAACAAACGTGAACTTCTAAGTGTGGAGAAAATAATATTTTTCATGTGCTAGAAAAGACAGTGCATAAAACATGCCATAGCAGCATAAGAGATCTAATCTACAAGCTACATTCAAAGGTTATTTCAGTCACTCTTAAACCCCAAACTTCTTCCCTGTTCAGAAAGGCATTAGTAACTTATATGCAAGTCTGCATGCCACCCTTTCTTTCTTTCAGCAAAATACATTTCTGCTAAGTTGCTGGGTAAATAAGTCCATTCATGTTTCTATTTACATTCATCCATTTACTTAAAGAAGCCTAATTAAACATTTTTAGTTTAAAATTTTACTAATTAAATAGTACTTAAATAAAAACAGCAGTGACTTCACACCCTCCCCCCCATTTTCTCTAAAAAAGATAATATGGATCCTTAGTCTCAAAGAATTAAACTTACAGAAAATTATTACAATTCCAAATTAATTAAAAAACCAACCCACATAATAAGGATGACAGCAAAGAATTTCACATCCACTCCATTTTGAAGCCACTTATATATATATATATAAACACATACATATTTTGAGAGTAAGGCCCATGTTGTGCAAAGAACAAGTCCATACCTCCCACACATTAATAAATTTAAGTATTTTAAAACTAAAGCTATCAATCCCTCTAAACCAGTGTGCAGCATATCAGCAATCTTATGCATATGCCTCAAACAGATGCAGTTGATGCCCATACCTAAAGGGGTAATTGATCGTGGTTGTAGATGAGTCTCCCACGTGTGAACTATGACTTCGCAGGGACCATCGATAGTCTGTAATTTAAAAGTTAAATGTCTGCAATAATTTCTTTTGTTAGATCTGACTTCTTTGTACCCATGAAGCTGTTTGGGATGGTTGTGAACTAAACTTAAGAGATTTAAGGAAGTAAAAGAAGAAGAAGAAGAAAGAGAGGGAAACAGAGAGAGAGAGAGATTGAAGGAGAATGAAAGGAAACAGACGAGGCTTCTTACCCCTGCAACTGCTGATGACTCTATTTGATGTGTTGTGAATACATATGACAAAACTTGTGACAGTCTGACATGGCAGAGAAGTTACATGGAATCATCANCTGCAATAATTTCTTTTGTTAGATCTGACTTCTTTGTACCCATGAAGCTGTTTGGGATGGTTGTGAACTAAACTTAAGAGATTTAAGGAAGTAAAAGAAGAAGAAGAAGAAAGAGAGGGAAACAGAGAGAGAGAGAGATTGAAGGAGAATGAAAGGAAACAGACGAGGCTTCTTACCCCTGCAACTGCTGATGACTCTATTTGATGTGTTGTGAATACATATGACAAAACTTGTGACAGTCTGACATGGCAGAGAAGTTACATGGAATCATCAAACCTTTACTGATTACAGGTACTCTGCTGGACTACTTCAGTTGCCTTCTGATACAAAAAAAAAAAAAAAATCTCTGAGCTCATTAAGAGTGCTCACTTTGTTCTCAAGCTACAGCAACAGATTGTGAAAAAACATACCCCGCATCTCTAATTCCAAACAGCAGTCAGCTTCTACTCATGCACATAGCAGTTGCAGGGGTGTGTTCTCCTTCACAATTTGCCTTACTAAATTCAAAGACTATAAAGCATAGTTATTTTAGTTGTGGTACTGGAGGGCAAGTTATTTACCATCTAATTAAAACATAAATGATTGAGCCAATCAGTCAGCAATGAAGCCCCTGCAGTCTATTCCAGTTGGAGCATGATAAATTAGATTCTTTCGTTACCAAAAAATATTGTCCACCAAAAAAATACATTTGCTGACAAACATAGCCAAGACTCAGACAGATAACCAGAACAGTAACATAGTCTCTTCTTCCAGACCAATTAAAGTTTGAAATAGCTTTCTAGGTAAAATCTTTTAGGTAACCACAACTTAACAACAGAAAGAATGTGCCTGATTCCCAGCTCAGTCACCCAAAGACATTTCCCCTAGCATGGCACAGTTGTTACTATCAGATGTAAAAACCATTGTCACAAAGCTGCAGTTTGTCATTTTGGTGGTTTGGGCCTAAGTTAACTCTTATTTCCAAAAAAAATTTGCTACTATTGCCAAAGACATGGAAGCTTCAACACCAGCTCATCCCAGTACTTCAGGTTCTTGTTTAAACGGATTTCAGACCCACAGGGACATCCAGAGAAGCTTCAAACTCAGCAGTATAACTACACAGGACCACAGTGCTTCATTCCATTACAGCTCACCCAATAAATTCTTTACATGCAGATGGGATTCCCTGACATACACTGACCACATTTAATCTACCATGCCTTTGGGTGAGTTAACAGCAAATGCTAAATGTTTAACAAGTGCTCAGTAGGACAGGTTTGCTCTGTGAGTCTCAGCTAAAGCAATGCTCCTGATGAGTTCAGAGGCATCCACACTTAAGGGTCATGTCAGAATAAAACACATATGCTTAGTTATGTTTTAAAGACAGAATGCATGTAAAATATAAATAAAATTATATTACTGCATCCAGTTTATTCCTGTTATAGGGCAGTTTTGGTTTCCAACTTCTCACTGCTGCCACAATGCCCACTACGAGGATTTCTAGAAAAGTAAATAATGAGAAGTTTCTTTCCCCTTCTTTCACAGCACAGCGACATTTGCCTGTCACAACCACAGTTTCTAAAGCTGCAAACCATGTTTGTCAGCAGGAAGGCTGCCTTTTACTCCCACCATGCAAGCATGCAAGATCTCTGACAGCAGCTCCCAGGAACACGTGCACAACTTTAGTTCGTGAACCTGGGCAATGCAAATCTTCCTAACATGGATTAAGCTCTTTTCTTCAGAAGGTAAACAAAGGTTTTTCCTTGTAAAACCCCCCAACACATTGTATGAAAATACCAATTTATTTCTTACACTACTGTAATAGTCCATTTTAATTTTAGGTTCTAAAATGATGAATGAATTTGAATAACATTATCCCAACAATAACGACACCATGCTGGACACACTCAGCACAATTTCCTCTCCTGAAAGGAAATAATGGACTCATTGTGCATTTAATCCCAGGAACCCTCAACACTTTCCATACTTAGAAGAGCCAAGCAAAGCTACCTGGAAAAAAAGGGCAACGGACTAGAGAACTGGCACAGACATCACTAAGAACCCTCTCAATCCCTGCTCAGACCATCTCTGAGTTTATAGGCATTTAAAAAACGTTTTCATTACATGTAACAGAAGCTATTGTTACAATGAGGTCAAGACAGTAATGTCATTTCCATGGCATATAGTGACCACATTTGAAAAACAGCCCAGTTGAGCAGCAGAACTAAATGATGTGTCACCAATATTAACAGTATGGTAATGCTGCCTAAAAGGAGAGTCTCTGGAGGACAGTCTTAAAAGGGCATCTATTCAAATGTCACATCAAGCATCTCATGGGTAGCACACTGAGGTAAGTGGCACTGTGGATCCTTTTCTACTAATACAGACACTTATTTTTTTTTTAAAAAGCCAACACAAACATTATGTTGCTTGATCTTGATTAGCTGAACATCTGATGCAATTTTAAAGCTTTTAAAGGCCATTCAAGAACTTTAAAAATCAACTCCTCTCACATTATGAGAAGCTGAGGCCTCCCCCAGCAGTCATTAGACACTTTGGAAATGAAGGGTAAAATGCCTATCTAGCATAATGGTTCAAAGGTTCAAAGCAGATGCACCATCTGCATGAAGTGCCTGGGTACTCAGTACAATTAAAATTTAAAATTAAAGAATGAAAGCACTTCTGTGGATGTTTAAATGGTAATTTAGGAGATCAGTTCCAAGGTTCCTGATTCAAGGCAACACAACAGAGTAGGCATTAGAGGAGGGGGAAACCCACACCAAATCTTAAAAACACCACACAAACACATTTATCCAAGTGCACTTTACTAATTAAAACTATGTTTCAAGAATAATAATCTACTTCAATAATCTGAAACAGCTAAATTAGACTTAAATTGCTAAAGATGCATTTCTGACCAAAATCTCTCTGGATTTCTGTACCATGTAGAAGACAATAATTAAGCACTAAGCTAAATAATTAAAGCCATTCAGCCATCATATCTAACTTGCAAGGCAGCAGCACACAAAAGTCACCTGCCAGGAAATGCTGAGCTCAGTAGAGATTTCATAGCTCTAGTATTTCCAAGAATAGTTTCACACACAATCTGCTATCTCAGCAGATAATAATGCTTTTGTTACTATCACGATACCCATGGGTTCCTAATCTAGAAAAAGATTTTCTAAGGCAGTAGTTACTGAGTCTTGGTCTAAGTTCCACCTTTATTACCAAAGTCCAGGCACTATTTACCTATTTACTTACATTTATTTATTTACTTACATCTAAAAAATTAATTTAACTCTCATCTGAAACCTCTGTAATTAAGCAGCAAGTGTGAAAAATGTTCTCCAATCCAGTTTTTAAAGCCCTGCTACATGCACAGGTAGCTTAGCTCTTTCACACTTGCCTTGAAAGAAGTAACCCTGAACTTGCATGCTTCTTTACTGTTTTAAAAACAAATACAGAACATAGCTGAACAGAATGAGGTGTGTTCCTTACTAAGGCTTTCAAATATGCATCACACAAACACAACGTGTAAAATTATTCTATTAAAACATAAGATGTACAGAAGACAGATTCCAACCAAGGGAGTTTTGGTGTGCCTCACACTCATCCCCTCATAACCCACCACCTCTGCCCCTGCAACAAACAGAAAGTGAGTGTAGAATAAAACCCAGGAAGATCCTCACAGGGAGCTCACTCATACCAAACTGCGTTCAAGGAAAGAATAACCTCAAGCAAAATAATTTAAGTTGCTGTCTTATTTCATCCAAGTGTTTGTATTTATTCTTCTTTTTAAATGCTTAAGATCAAAACGTTTGCAACACAAAATCTCTTGATATGCAGGAGCCAAGACTTGACACTAATTTCATAGTAAAATGTTCTTTGCATACATACTTTTGTATTCATGCAAAAATTCCACAAATTTCAATGTATTGAGTATTTTAAAAAAACACCTGCTCTATTTACATAACCACAATTACGTTAACACCAACGTGCTTCACTACAAACAAGACTTCCCATAACATCAAACTATCCTTCAAGTAAAAAAATTTTAAGGTCAAATGATGATCCTTTCCAAGGGAGGTGAGAAAAAGACTTTTTTTTTTCCTTAATAAAATGTCAATTATTCCATATATTTTCACATCTAGCCTGTAGCATTACTATGGATAACTTGGGAACTACCATTTCTCTGTGTAAACATGTGTCACGCCCATCTTTGCCACCATGTCCAACTCAAGCATCTTCAGAGATGCAGTTGCTGCAGAAGGGGACACTAACTTCAGGTGGATCTACCTTCAGCATGATTTACTAATTAGGTGGTGTCAAATTCATACACTCAGACTTGAACATATAGTTAAGATTACACTGTTATTTTACTACACATAAAATTGCACTGATATAAAAAATTAAGTGTCAGAGATCATATACTGCCAGCTTGTCAAATTTGGGAGATTAATCACATGCAATGCCTAATGAAAAAAATACTGAAATAAAAATATTCAGAATAATTTAACTTAAAAGTATCTTTTTGTTATCAGCATTTCCTTAATGCTAAAGTTCTCCATGTACTGTCTCACTTGCACTATACTGTACATGACATTCCTGTTACTTTATCATTGTTCTTCAAAAGGTTTACAAAAAGAAGAAAACATTGTACCTGGATTTCTTTTCTTCGAAAAAAGAAGTTTATTTTACAAGAAATAAACTCCTGAGCACTTAACAGGTACAAGCCAGACACCACTAAGTGGATAACCCTGTACCCCAGGAATTCACATGCTTTGTTTTGCAGGATGGTTTCCTTTTTTCCTGCCCTTTACATTTAGGAGCTCTTTATGCTGGTATTGCATGAAAGTCATACTTACCTTGGCAGACTCTGCATCACACGGTACATAAAGTGTGCACGATACAGAGCACCTACTCAAAGAAACACACTCACCAATACAAAGGGTAAACTTTTGCAAATGGCAAAACAGAAATTGTCTTGTCTATTCTCTACAGCTCAATCTCTGCTCACTAACTCTGCTTTTTCGAGTGTGCTGTTGCTTACATTTAAACTCAGGGGCATCTGCAAAAAAAATGTAAGTGTTCCACCAGAGATGCTAAGCTGTAAGAATTAATCTACTTTCGGCCTCAGTTAGACCTCAGCAAAAGAAAACTATTATTGGCCTTCCCTTCTTTTGCCTCAAAATACCAATATCTGATTAAACTATTTCACATGCTGTAATGAAAAAAACAGAATTGTGTTTCATTTGAAATTAGCATCCTTCACTGAAATGCTACCCCAGTCAATTTTTTTTTAGTGAAAAAAAGGCTGACAAAAACTTACATGCTCTTGACAGTAATTTGAAATTTTTAAAAGATATTGATGAGATGATTCTGTAACTCCTTTCACATTTAGCTACAGCCTCCATAATCCCAGTTTCAATGAGGAACTAAAGCCCAGGGTGAATAGCTACAGGATATTAATAGAATAAGAAAGACAGCAAAGGCAGCATTAAATTTCTTAAGGTTATTACTTGTTATTAAGAAAAACAGTTCAAGTAGCTGCTTATTTTCCCAACTTAGCCCAGCTTTTTCCTGGATGCAGCCTCATCCCATCTGAAGAACTTCCTCCTACCCGAGTGCACTGTTCATAGACCAGTACACTGCCACATACATTAAACTCTAATTTATATAACTTCAAGTTATATGACATCAATACCTGTAAAAACACATCTGTCTCTGTCTCTTGGGTGTTATTTTTCCCTCCAAGCCGTGCAAATACCTATATACAAACATACAGAAAACACTGGGATGCCTCATCCCTTGTTTCACCTTTTCACTTCAAGAGATTAATTTATGTTAAATTATGCAGCACAAAATCTGGTTAGTATTTCTCATGCTTCACCAAAAAAAAAAAAAATCTGCAGTGATTTCAATAACTGTAGTAAATCAGGCAAATTTTAATGCACCTCCTACACTAACCATTTTTCTCGTACTACCACTTGCTTCCATCCTATCATATAGGATGGAAGCTATAGCTATCATATACTATCACATTCCTTCCATGGATCACTTGAGATCCATGCCCTGCTCAAGTCCATGTTCAATTCTAACTGTGAGAACTTCACCATATTATTTAAGCTTTATAAAAAATGTCAGGGATTTCTTTACCACTGAAATTTTTAGAACACTAACACTGGTAAAAGAAAGAAGAGAATATAATTAAAGTTAACAGCATATGGTCATGTATTTCCAGAAGTGAACTGTGAGTATTTCCACAAATGTTTTAATGTTTCACATGTTGCAATTCAAGACTTATTTCTAAAAAAACTCATATTTAACTCAGGAAATCCTTTTTTATTTCAAATATGGGAATTTTCACTAGGGATGAGATAACTTAAAGTAGAAAAGGTTGTACATACCTTAGGCTCTAGAAAGTATCCTTTAAAATACCGATACCGCACAGGAACTCCTCTAGGAAGCTCTACGGTAGCTTTCCATGTTTTCTCAACTGTACTGTGGAGAAAAAAATAAACAACCAACCAAAAAAAAAGTTTCAAAATACAGCCTAACAGCCATCTCAGGCATATGTCTAAGTAATATTCTAAAATAAAATCCAGTGTATCGTTGCAAGGAAAGTTACTACAAAGTACCTCAGCCAAGCACGCACAAAACACGAGATGTACTTAGAACTGAAACTGCACTTTTTGATTGACAGATGTGAAATGCTCCAAGAGAGCAAGAATTCTCATCCCCAAGTAACAGATGGAGAAAACATGATGAAGTAATTCAGAGACTCAACCAAGATCACACAGCAAGTCACTGACAGAATTACAAACACAGCCTGCAAGCCCTATTTTCCTGCATCACACATAAGCTGGCACCATTTTAAGAAAATACTGAATTCTTCCACTGCATTTAAACTTCCTTTATGTACACTCATGTTTATACACATCCCCCACCCTTCATAAGAGTTTTAACGCAACTCTCAGTTTAAATAATCTTCTCCCCATCACTTTCTAGCACAAAAAAAACTTGTATAGAATAAAAAGAGGGTAAACACTATAAACACCTCCTATAACCTGCTGCACAGCCATGGGACAGAGAATTGCCCCAAAGCAATTTCCTATTCGAAGTGCCTACAGCTAAACTGCTGGAATGCCAGCCACAAGAGCAGAAGCATCATCTGTAACTAGAAAAGCAAACCCGAGTTTAACATTGTCTTAAACATATTCCTAAGTGTTCAAAATGCTCAAGGGCAACACAAGAAATCTGGGAGTTCTACTGACAGTACGTGCAGCTCAAGAGTTTACAAACTCAAAGTCAGAATAAATTCATCGCTCCAGAACTCTGGCTACTTCAAATGGAACAAGTGAAAAAAAAAAAAAAAATCAAAAAACAAGAAAAAAATCCCCAAAACAAAACCAAAAATCACAACCAACTTACATATCCTCAGTCTGGAGGACCACTGCAACTTGGGGATTCCAACTTCCCAAAGCACTGCAGCTCCCGCATATTGCAAAAACCTCTCCTAAAAAATTCCAAACAGAAAAAAACCCACAATCATCATTACTCCAGGCTAGATGGCATTTAAAAAGTACATCCACAGCCAAACTTTCAAGTATTTTAAATATATACAACCAGAATCACTCATCTAAAATCCCTCCTGTCTGTTCAGAAAGGCATCTTACCCCACCCCAAACTACAACAGCATTTTCTTTACCATCCTAAGGATCTGAGAGAGGGACTACTGACAATCCCAGCCCTTAAAAGGGTTGGCTTCCAAACTGATATTAAGTAATGCTGTTCAAAATATCTCTGGGAATGTGGCAGGCAAATTTTCACAGTAAAATGATTAATCTCAAGATAACAGAGTTATTTTCCTAGATACTCTGTATTTTTTACTATATGTACACATTCCCTCAAATTCACACCAACAATTTAGAAAGCACAGACAAACAGGAGGTTGCTAGCATTTTTCCCAAGGCAACACATCCAATTAATTTGATTTCCAAGAGAAATAAAGTTAATTTTGCTGCTATGCTTTCAGTTTTTACTGGACATCAAAATGTAACATTGTTACACAAAAAACCCACATGAAATTGTCACACTTATCTTAATGCATACCACAGATACAGAATCCCAAAGGTCAAAACAGTATATTTACTTTTGGGATATCTGAAAGTGACCATTGCAACTTACCCTTGTTTTAAATATAAAACCTGTATGTATCTGACTGTAATAACATCAGTTATAAATACTAATGAAAACAACAAATTAGTATTTTGCTCTTACAGGGTTTCAACAAGATTTTTAGACCAAAGAAATAAAAAGCTGTTGCAGAATGAGAAAATATGGAGTTTTAAAGCATAGTTAAGCACTAGAAAAGAATGATACAAGCATCTACCACTGTTATTTCCTGTTCTCAAAGTGAATAGTGTGGGGGATACAATAACCCCAAGATACAAAATAGACAAGCTGTATGCAACAAGTGTCCACTACCTCTTCCTAAGCCACTATCACAGCTGACAGTCCAGAGTACAAAGTTACAGTTCTGAGGATGCCCTTATGCCTCTAAAATCGTGTCCATTTTCTCCAGTTAAACTAATAAGGGATACTACCAGACCTGTTTATGAAAGAAACCTCTGCAGACCCAGGGGCTGGAGAAAGTCTACAGAAGACAGAGAGTAAGATATTTTTTCTCTGAAAGCAGCTTACTGAAATAATTTTAGATAACACATTGAATTTCAGTCAGGTTGGGTTTTTTTTAAATCTTTTGTTGCAATTCATTAAAAAAAAGAAGCCCAAGCTTGCTGGATGCTCACTGTAAGTACACAAATACAGATAAACATCTGCATTATGAGTACATTTAGCATGCAATTCCCTGCAAAAAATTGCCTGTGTCAGGTGCTTTCCCTTTTCCACCCTGAGGCACACGATGATTTGTTTTTGCAGGGAGGAGATAAAGCAGGGAGGGAAGACCACCTGAACACCACACAGGTAGAATTGCTGAGTGGAGATATTAAAAAGAAGCTAAAATTCTTTTAAGGTCCCTTTAAGATAACAGTGCTTAAAACATCTCAGTGTACACACAGCCAGCCTTTGAAGTGCCATCTAATCATAATAGGTGCCAGCTGGGATAGTTCTCCAGGCTCCTACTTTAAACAAACCTGTGTGAACAGCCAGTGACCACCTCTCACTCAGTAAGGAGCCACACACAAAAGGCAACACTTTGAATATGATGTTGTCTTGGGTTACCATGCAGGATGCAACCAGGGGTATGTATTCTATCACCACCTTCATAAGCTGTTAAAACCAGGTGGGGCAGTGTTCTTTATCTCTTCCAGGACACATCCCTGATAACTCCCTCCGGATAGATATCTTCTGTTAATGGGCCATCCAGCCTCACTGCATGGCTCATAGAATTCCACCATGCTATTGTGAGATGCTCCGCCCGGGGGGAGGAACCAAGCATTCCTACCTGGATATAATCTGAGGTTTGGAACACCACAGGCAGCCTTACCTACTGGATTCCCAGAGGACAAGAGCTACATAACCACCGCTGGACCTTCAAAGGAAGACCAGACAGCACCACTGCTTCAACAGAACCATATCTATCACCTCAAGAGGACGGCAGCCACCATTTAATCGGACTGCTACCACCATCCTGACCAACAGGGTGTCAGGCTGTATCCTGACTCTGTCAGGTTAAGCCAGTGTTTCCTGCCTTTATTTTCATTTTCCTATTAAATTGTAGCTCTGAGTTGGGATGTCCCGTTGGATTGCTTTCAAACTAGCACAGATGGGCAGCCACCCCTAAACTCCCTTCAACAACTACACTGAGCCCAAAATAGGATTTGTAAAACACTGCCTTAATTATCCCAGTAAAGCTGAAGTGCAATGTGTGATAAACTGCCTGCTCACAGGCAATTCTGAAACAGTGGGCTTTGGGTTGGCTTTGTGTTTTGAGCTCAGGGGTCCTCAGCTTCTCCCCTCTCCTCGTCATGGAATTCAAGGCTGCTCCTGGCAAAGCTCCTTCAGCTACAGCAAAGAAGGTTAATCTAAGCCTTCTGCCCCAACTCAAAGCTTGCAACAGCCTCACTGATCCAACAATAACAACAAAAATCCCAACAATACCAATATTGTCATAAGCAGAAGCAACCTTTTGTGTCACCTCTTCGTGCTGTATTTCCAGATAATTCTTTGTGAACAGCCACTGAGGCAGGATCTAGTTCTCACTAATCCTACTTTTCATTGCAGATATTATTGGCACAAGAGCAAGTTATACATCCAAAGCCAGCTTTGCTAGTGACAGTGCCATCCCACCTGTGGAAGCAACAGTGCAAGCAGGACAAAGACAGCATAGCTTGCAATACTCCACGGTACAGCTACACCAGTGCTGTACAGTCTCACTTGAGCGAAGGGCAATCTAACCTAAAATTTTAACATTTTCTCCAGAATGCTATAAAAAACTCTACTCCTTACTAACAGCTTTATGTCCACACTGAGTGTCAGCTTTCAGTTCCCAAATGCCAAATCATGAGGGAGAAACACAGGAGAGGTCTAACACAGGGCAGATGCCAAAATCTGTAAAATGTTTTTATCATTTTCTTCCCCAACTACAGGAGACATTTCTGCCATCTGATATTGGGCATTCTGTCACAGAAATTTTGCCAACCTGCTCCCACATTCATCTGCTTCTCTTAGGCAACCATCAGTTACTTTTTTGGTGAACTTCTGTGTAGGTTTTGGCTGGGGTAGAGTTAATTTTCTTCACACTAGCTAGTGGGGACTGTGTTCTGAATTTGTCCTGGAAGCAGTGCTGATAACAGAGGGGTATTTCAGTTTCTGCTGGGCAGTGCTCACAGCATCAAGGCCTGTTCTGTTCTCACCCCACCAGGGAGGGGGCTGGGGGTACACAAGAAGCTGGGAAGGAGCACAGCTGGGAGCAGCTGTGTGGGTCTTAGTTACCAGCTGTGGTTAAACCACACCACCTTCCTTCCAAGCTCCTGAAGATGAAGGTCAGTGTAATATGCACGATTTATCAACACCAAATCTTCATGTTCTACCTGATGTGATACCTTGTGTTCCTCATTTGGATTACAGAAGTTATTTTACACTTTTTTTTTTTTTTTTGCATAGACAGAATACTGAATTAAGCTGCATATTCCTTCTGTCCTTAACTTCTGCCAGAGGTCACATCTTGTGACAACTTTCAACAGGGATGCAGAGAGAATAAAAAACAGAACAAACATGTCGATGTGTGCCTAAATATCATGGTTCAGAATACAAATGCTCATTTCCAGGGAATAAAAAGATACTAGATAGAGAAGCTTTTAAACCAGTCATAGCCATGTCAGCATCAAAATCTCTAGCACATGATGAAATTGTTGTTTGGAGAAAGAGGTAAAAATTATTTCCCAACTCTCATTTTCAAATTCATACATGAAATGTCTTAATATATTTTACAATGATTTATCATTTTGGTATTTGAACTAATACATTCTTTTCTCTCTGAGAAAAGCAGACAAGTCAGCCTTTGAACACTCTTCTATTACATTTTCTCCTAAGTAAACCATACAAAAAGGAAAAAGCATGATTTGAGTACCTGGTGCTGACGATCCTCTTACTTCAAAAGTGACTTGACAAGAGGTCATTTCTGCAGAACTTTTGTCTCACAATAGCTGAAATCTCCTATAGTGGGAGGAAAAAGATAGTAATTTGAGGAACAATCACTACATTTATTGCTGTTCTAAGTAAGAGGAAACATAAATCCCACCACTTACAAGGAAGCAAGCCACTTGTGATATTACTGTTTGAGTGAGCAGAAGTAGAAAGCTCTTTAAAAGCAGCTGCAGACCCAGAAAACAGCATCCAGCTGCAGAAGGCACTACTGCAACAGTGGCACAAGAAAAAGACTACTAAATCAAATACCATATGCAAGAATCAGTTTCCTGCAGCATTTATCAGTCTTCAGCTGAGATCTTTCAAAACTCTCTTTTTGGCTAATTTTGCTTCCAAGAAGGCCAACTGGAAGGCTTTAACACATTTAACATTATGACCCTTGGCAAACAGTAACTTCTGTCTCATGAGTGCTATTCTTCAGCATCCTCTTCAAAGCACAAGAAGTTTTCACAGAGCAGCACAACCACCTTGAAGGAACAGGGGAACAACCCAGAAGAGATGACAGCTCTCTGCTGTCACTTGTTCCCCACTGCAGACTCTGCTCCTGTATTTCCAGCCTTTCACAGGAAGCACGAGAAGCAACTGGAAGCACCGAACAGCCTTCAAAACAGCACAGTAGGGAGAGACTGCCTGTAGCCAGGACAGCAGCTTGAGGACTGACTCTGCCTCAATTTTCTCCTCCAATACACAACACCTTGACAGAAAAAACCCTAGCAGAGTCCCACTCTCACCACTACAGCAGAAACACTATTGATGTATCACATCCTTTTATATTATTTACAAAAGCAGTAAGTCCACATGTGGATGTTACTAGACTGTCATCACCCAAGTATATCCATCTGGACATGAGCTACAAAATAATTATACTAATCATATGCAGAATAAACTTTGCAGAGGTTTCAATTAATCCATTTCTTTACATCACTGTGGGGGGCTTTTTGTTCTGTGTGTGTTTCATTTGCTTGTTTTTTTAACCAAGCAAGTAGAATGCTACTATTGCTATTTTAGAACAGGACAAAAAGCACTTTATTTCAGTACAATCTTGGTCAGCAAACCTTTAACAGCAGCTTTAATAACAGCATCAAGAAGAACTAACAACGCTAAAGAAAAATCTGCTTTTCAGTAACTCTACTACTGCAAGGGGAAGCCCTTGCCTTCAAAAGGGCACAGGACAGTTAAATATGCCTTGAAAGCAAAAGATAGTCAGATATCAGATGGGGGGGGAAGCTGATCATCAAACCTCATTCCTTGTGGGCATTTAGAATGTTATTGCAGGTATTTAACCTTCAGAACTGCTTCTTCTGGGTCTTCTCCTTCTCCTCCTCTCAATTATAACTCTCCTCCTCTACTCCTATTATAACTACAGCTGCCTTTACTTTACATCCCTTTTTCTCCTCCTTTATCTTCCCTCTGCATGTCAAGGAAGATGACTTTTCAGTGGTAAAATGAGAGCAAGAAAATAGCCAAAATATAAATGTTTCTGGTCACATATTCCAATTCTGCATCTGTCTTTCACAAGTCACATTTCTGCAAAGGATAAAACCCCAGACTAATGAAGCTATAAATAAGCACAGTTGATAAACAGGAATTCCATGAAGGGCACTCCCTTGAGGAACTTTCTCACGTGTGTCATTAGTTGGTGAGTATGTTAAGTGACACATTCTAGCATTTATTTTTAGCAGTTATTTATAGACAGAGAACTACAGCCAAGTTTCAGGGCTGAAACTAAGACTGGACTCATGAAACTGGTCCAGTATGACAAAAAAAATCTCACTGTAATGCAGAGAATATAAACTACTAAGCATTTATGCATTTATGATGCACATAAATTACTAAGCACTTAGCATTTATGATGGCACCAAGTAGTCAGGGGCTTGGCTGTGTTCATCAACTGCCCTTGCTTGGACAGCCTTTAACTGAAAGGGCAGAGGAGCCAAAGAGGAAATGATGTAGGCAAAAATGCATTGCAAAAGTCTACACACCAGGAAAGCAAAAGCTCAAGCCTACATCCAGTTCCCCAAAGCAAGAACATGCTTCTGGCTTGTTAAAAAAAAAAAAAAAAGCTGTTTCCAAAGCCAATGCAACAACTCAAAATTAGACTTCACAAAAGCCAGCATGTCTGTCCTACTGCAAATTAACTAACTACCCAACTGCTCCTAGAGAATCATCCAAAATCCTCCTAAGTCTGTAAAGCTTTTAGCCAATCTTGTAAAAATTCTATGTACCTACTCACAAGACAGGTGTGGACTTTTCTAAACTGCCTAGTGAAATAATTTTACTTTTTTATATAGCAGTAGCCAGTTGTAAGGAGATTTTGATAAACTGACTTTGTAAAATTGCCAAAATTACACCCAAAATGCGTTTTATCTCAAAAACCTACTCAACCTTCCCAAGGGATGTATATGAGGAAAAGAAAAATTCCACTTCACCAAGCAAGGACCAGTCTTTTTCTAGCAGAACTGCAGGTACAGGTATTGCACTTATATTTGGGGTCAAAGTACCACCCCTCATTCTGAAGAAACATCTTTTCTAGTAGAGCACTGAATGAAAACACACAACAAGGAAAAACCAGGTCTGCTTTTCCTTAAGGAATCAAGCCTGTGTTGTATATTATGATGCACTTAACAAAAGCAGTCTGTGCTTTCAAAATGTGATACAGAAACATTTCACTTAGGGGGGGAGGAAAAAAAAACCAACCTAAGTTCACCTGTTTAGTCACTGATGATTCCTGAAAAGAGACAATAATCTAATTCCCAAGGCGGAATGGCAAGCAACCTCAGACAATCAGATCCTCTGACCTCTTAAGTGTCAGGCATCTTTTAAACTTGATGTTCCTTCCTTCAGATTTTCAGCTCTGCTTAAACAAAGAAGCTGGCAAAGAATTAACAAAATCCTCTTTGCTCCCCACATCTGTGAAGATGGATTTTTAGGAGAATGCAAAGAATCCTCAGCTCCTCAGAGGGGTCATGTCATAACTGCTACGGGGAACTGAAGCAAATTATAAACACTTCCTGATCAGCAAATATTAATAAAATCAATTGAGCAGATTTACGAACTAGAAATCCTTGTGCAGCAACCCTCTTTAAACAACCTCTAAGTCCAAAAGTAATAAAGCTGAATTCACATCTGCTGCAGCTCTACAGGCATCCAAATGGTAACCTGCATGCAAACAATTGCTCCTCTTCCCGTGTTCCACCTCCTCCCTCCCTTTGGTCAGCTTTTACAGACTTCAACCACATGCAAGCAAGCAGAGAACACTTGAATCTCAGTTTTCCTCATGGGAAAGACACATCACCCAGGTAGAGACTCATCAGCATTTCGCTTAAAACAAACAAACAACCCCATTAAAAGCACAAAAAACCCCCAACAACAACAAAAAACCAAAACAAAAAAGAAACCCCAAAACAAACAAACAAAAACAAACGAAAAATCAAACAAAAAACCAAACAAAAACTCCACAAAACATTAATAGGAAGGAAACAATAGAAAATCCAAACTTTCCCCTCCCTGATTCTAAAAGAGAACTTCTAGAAAATGCAGGTAAGGAAGAAAAGATGGCATAACACAATCAACTACTAAAATATCACAGATTTCCTCTAAAATGAGGCGGTAAAGGTCATCATAGATGGGGAAGGCCAAGATATTTTTTGGTTGTAGTCAAAAATATACCAGGACATGGACTTAATTTATTAATTCAAAGCTTGAATTTCATTTGAACCTTCTGGCTTACAGGTCTCATGATATATTAAAACCCTTCACAAGCCTTCAGCTTTAGTGGATTATTCTGCCTCACCCTCAATTTCCCTAACCTTTCCAATATGATTTAAGAGGTGCTGGCTGCTTGCTGTACCATACCTTACATGTTTTTTCAGGCTTAGCTAAATACACACCAAGTAATCTGGGGCAATCCTGGAATATATTAGCCTAGATGACAAACACTGAACAAATTTCAGAGTCATAAAAATTCATAGCAGCCACGAAGCCAGACTCCCTGCTCTCTACTCAACACGAGTGATACTTTAAACAGCAACTTGAACAGGTTTTGAGGCTCTCATTCTAGTGGTCCAAGGGCAGGCTTGAAGTACAATGGGATTTTTTTTTTTTAACTGTGGAGACTTACAAGCCTGAAGGTCTTGAACTTTGTTGCATGGACAGAGGGCTTTCATAATTAGGAAGGGAACACTTCAAGCAACTACCTTGACAGATCTGAATGAAAAGCTGATTTTATCAACTCTAAGTTGACTGCAAGGGCTGCAGAATGGCTGGTTACACTCAGCATATCCATTGAGGATAATCAGCATTTGGCTGATAATCTGCTTTAACCTGCTGGTAAGAAAGCCAAAAAGCATCAGACTCACACCAACGTGTCACATTTCTCCCCTTCTCTCCCCACAAAAAGCCACTAATCTCTATCTAATAAATTAATAGTAAAAATTCCTGATGCAAAGCTATCAACCCAAAACTGTCCTAGGTAACATTATATTTAAAAATGACTGGATAATATACAACACAGATTTTTGTAATGAGATCAAAAATACAGCTTACAAAGTATCTTTTTAATGAGTGATTTTTTTTAAGCTAATAAATTTTATAGGTACTTAATGGGATTTTTCAAAGGTAATTAGACAACTAAAATGAGACAATGTAGTACACAGGTGCCACAAAATTCTTGGAATGCATTTCAGTACTTTCAAACACCTGATTTTTAGTGTAAGAATGCTTTTAACTGCTCTATTATTGAATTTGCTTCGTTAGCTGCAGAAAAATGAAGCCCGTTGTATTGGGTCTGGTTGAGAGGGAGTTAATTTTCCCTCATAGTGCTGTGCTTTGTACTGGCAGCTAGAAAGGTGTCGATAACACAGCAGAGTTTCGGCTGTGCTCACACAGCATCAATGCTGTCTCTCCAACATTCCTCACTATCACCAGGAGGCTGGGGGTGGGCAATATCCTGGGAGGAGACACAGCCAGGACAGGTGACCCAAACTGACCAAAGGGACATTCCTTATCATAGGGCCTTTGCTCAGAGATGGATAGATCCAAAAAAAAAAAAAAAAAAAAAATTAGAAGGGGAAAAAAAGGAAAAAAAAAAGCTAAAAGAAAGGAGGGCATTTGTTATTTAAGACATTTGTCTTCCACAGCAACCACTGCACATACCGAAGCCCTGCTTCCCGAATGGGGAAGTAGAGAATAAAATTTCCTGTTTCCCCTTGCTTCTGCATACATGAATTTTGCTTTATCAAACTGCCTCTGCCTTGTCCCCTGAGGCTTTTTTCATCTTTCTCCCCCTGCCCAGTGCCCTGAGGAGTGACAGAGTTGCTTGGCAACTGGCACCCAGCCAAGATGAACCCAGCACCACCATCTCTGCACAAACAGGCTCTTTCATAATGTTAGCACACGTTTCATCACAGATCACGGTGCAGAGTCCTGAAAGTGCACAATCCAAAAAGTAAACATGCTCAATTATTTCAAAATATCTCTCCATTTTTTGCATATAAGGATAAAAAGGGCAAGAACTAGAAGGCCAGAGTATTTTGGCTTTTACTTTTGTCATTTTAAGATGACATTCTCCACCTTAAGAGAAGAGACTCGTGAGATGTATCAACACCAAGGAGAGGCCAACTCCAGGCTGAAGCAGGGGAAACGTGCCACAGTCCCAGCCAAGTCATTTGACAGCTGGGAGGGCACACTGGCAGCACTGGGGCTGACACAGAGCACCCCTTGCAGCCTCCCTCATGAACCATGAATTTGAACACTGCCAAGCACTGCTGGAGAAGGTCCTGTGCTCAGATTTTACCTTCTTAAAAGCCGTGCTACACACAGCAATAGAAAATCCACCATGCATCAGATCTGCTGCTGTGCTGAACAAAGAAAAGATGCGAGCCTAAGATGCAGACTGAAACGTTCCAAAGACAATAAGTCGTATCTGATTAATCTTGTAGTATGATGAACAGATTTTGTTGCATGTGGTTGGTCCTAACAAGGTATCAGATAATACAGAAGACATCTAAAGCAACAAATTAGGTATGTAAGAAAATTATGT
Source organism: Ifrita kowaldi (assembly GCA_013398055.1). Lineage (NCBI taxonomy): Eukaryota > Metazoa > Chordata > Aves > Passeriformes > Cinclosomatidae > Ifrita > Ifrita kowaldi. Next base: position 84,534 of record VZRS01014797.1, read on the forward strand.
AACAATAGCTGATGACACCTGGATTTTAGAACAGCGTCAGAGGATGTATTTGTCAGGGCATTCCCTCTAACGACTGGGAGAGAATTTTTAGAAACAGCATTACAGCATCAACTCCTCCATATTCAACCAAACAACGAGAAGGTTCCTCCTGCCCCCTCATTCCCCCCCGCTGCACCTTGACTGCAGGAGCAAGGACGACCAGAAAGTCAGCAGGTCTCCCCTTCTGCATTACAGTGCTAATACTGGACAGCAAACAAACTTGCAGGAAGATCTGGACATGCTGTTCTGATTCAAAGGCTGAAATTTTACCAACAGGCTTATGCTGACATTTAGAAAGCAGCAAAGCCCAAGTGGTAGTTCTGAAATTACATCACGTTAATGCACAGCAATTGAGAAAAATTACCTTTACGATTCTATTTTCAGTATCAATTTAGCTCCCCATGGGCAGGGCCAAGTCAGCCCTGGTAATCAAACACAAGACTCCTACCTGTTCACCTACAATGTATCTACTTTGTTTCAAGTAACAATAAGTTAATTGTTTCCAGCATTTGGTAAATACCTGTCCGTGTGACAGACTCTTCCGCCTCGGCTATGCCACAGCAGTTTTGCAAAGTTCTTGGAACAGACAGGAAACAGCTGGGGCACATTTGTAAGTGAAACAGAACAGCATCAGTCTGATTCCTCTTTTCTGAAGTGTTGTTTATTATTAACGTATGGCTGACAAGATCTTAGGCAGGGAGTAATTTAGCTCTCTGTGATCACACTAACATTCCTCACTTAGGAATGACTTGGACAAATAACATGTATAATGCTCCCCACAGCTCTCAACAAACCACTTTTTAAACAGGTTTCCAAAGCCTGGATCCATTCTGTCGAGGAGTAACATGCTTTACTGAAAGATTAATTATGTGGCAGCTCAGACTACCAGTGTCTATTCAAGACCAACAGCATTCTCCTATTTTTTAATATCTTATATAGTTATTTCACAGGAAGCAGTGCTAGAATAGAAATACATATGAAAAAAAAAAAAAGATTCTACTTATCAACTATTTCACCCTACCATTAACACTTAAAATATATTGAAAGCTAACCTCCACCTAACATCGCGTGCTTTGATAAATTAAAACGTTAATAGCAACAAGACAAGCTATTAACTTCAAAGGTAAAAGAGAAAAAAATGGAAGAACGAATCTGTTCCTCCTGTGCCTGGTTAGGGTGCAGGTAACAGATTAACTTTTAAAGTTCAGATTAATCTAGAGCTGCCTCACTAGCGCCTATGCGATCAATAACATCAAACCACGAGCCGGCAGCATCATCGCTGCGTTCCTTTAGTCCAGACCCGAGACAAAGAGCAGCGCAGCGCACACCCCCTACGCCCGGCAGAGCCCAGCGGCGCCGCAGTGCGCCCAGCCCGCCGCCTCTCGCTGCCCAGCCGGGAACAGACCGAGGGCTCCCCGCCGCCCCTCGCTGCCCGGCCGGACACGGA
>VZRS01014803.1:0-13359 GCA_013398055.1 Ifrita kowaldi
CACAGGAGCCCTGAACACGGGGCTGTGCCCGCACTGGCACCGCTGGTGCCCCACGCTGCGCTGGGCGCGTCACTCGCGGCGCTCACACGCTGGGGAGTGGCTCAGCCCTCGCCTGGGGCTGCAGAACGTGCCCACTGATGCCCTCTGAGCACCCACGCAGCAGCACAGGGTGCCACTCTGCACACGGGTTTCACTGCATGGCCCCTCAGATGTACAAAGCCGGCTGCCCACACGAAAGGATCCACGCTGCAATCCTGTAACCGGCCGAGGCAGAAAGCTGGGCAGGGTTGTTGCTGTCTGGGCAGGGTTGTTGCTGTCTGGGCAGGGTTGTTGCTGTTTGGGATGGGAAAGGATCGTGTTCCAGATCTTCTGAACCGATTCAGAGAAGCTCTCATGACACCCAACCTCTGCTGCAGCATCAGGGTCCGTTTAACCATTTTGTCAGCTGAGGGAAGAGCCGCATCTGCCCCCTCCCCAAACCATTCCTGAGGCTGGAAGGGAGTTTGGGATTGTAATCACAAACAGCTCCATTAGCTCAAAAGATCTGAACCAGACAAGATGGATTTCAGTTTAGGAAAACAACTCTATGAAGCCTTTTTTACTTTCATGGAATCCCACAGTGGTTTGGGTTGGAAGATCTTAAAGCTCATCCCAATCCACCCCTGCCATGGGCAGAGACACCTCCCACTGTCCCAGGGTGCTCCAAGCCCCGTCCAGCCTGGCCTTGGACACTTCCAGGCAGGGGCAACCACAACCTCCTGGGTTTTGTTAAACAAAACAAGAGAGACAAACAAAAAAAACCACCAAAACAAATAAACAATTCACCATTCTCTCTGATTTTGGAATCCTTGCCTAAGAGATCATTTTCCTTCCAGCCTTGGTTTTGCACTAAATTAGACATAAAGCTGCATCAACCAAGTAGATTCTTCACAACTGCTACCTCTGTCTAAACGAGCATTTTTAAGATGCTGTAAAATCCAGGGGTTCTTCCTGATTATCCCAAGCGTTGATCATGTTGATTCAACATGCCCGGCCTCATTGAAGCAAATTAAATGTTAGTTGATGGGCTCCGTGGAAAGCATATTAATTTACTGGGAAGGGCTGATTCCATTAAAGCCTGGCTGGAACAGAGGATGCAGCACTCGAGTGAAGTTGTGTTTCTGCCTGTTGCAACACCCTCTCCACAGAACCTCTTTGCCAGGATCATTCCAGCATCAAAATTCCCAAACATCAGAGCCACAGGGGAGTTTATCCCTGAGGTTCTGTGTGAGACACCCAACCTCTGCCAAGCTAAACTTCCCAAACATCAGAGCCACAGGGGAGTTTACCCCTGAGCTTCTGTGTGAGACACCAAACCTCTGCCAAGCTAAACTTCCCAAACATCAGAGCCACAGGGGAGTTTATCCCTGAGGTTCTGGGTGAGACACCAAACCTCTGCAGAGCAAAACTTCCCAAACATCAGAGCCACGGGGGAGTTTATCCCTGAGGTTCTGTGTGAAACACCAAATCTCTGCAGAGCAAAAATTCCCAAAAATCAGAGCCACGGGGGAGTTTATCCCTGAGGTTCTACTGTGAGACACCAAACCTCTGCAGAGCTAAACTTCCCAAAGATCAGAGCCACAGGGGAGTTTACCCCTGAGCTTCTGTGTGAGACACCAAACCTCTGCAGAGCAAAACTTCCCAAACATCAGAGCCACGGGGGAGTTTATCCCTGAGGTTCTGGGTGAGACACCAAACCTCTGCAGAGCAGAACCTGCCCCCTTTGCACCGCTCGTGTTGGGTGGTTCACCATAAAAGAGAGGTTTTAACATTAAAGTCTTATTCTAGGCCTGGGCTCTACTTACAGCAGCAAGCAGACCTTTGAACAGCAATTCCTTGTGAAGAAAATTGCTAAAAGGAGTTACTCTACAGGAAAACATTGCCTAATTACACCCCCTGATTACACCCAGCGAGGAAGATGCTCCAGCCTGTTACTGGAACCACAATAAAAAATCATCTGCAGGTTCCTTTGTGTCTCCTCGCTGCCCACACGGGCTGTTCAAACAAAACCCGCGTTTAATGACACCACAGGTCAACAACATCAAGTAAAAGCAGCAGCCGAGCCTGCATTCCTTCAGAAGGAAAATTATGGGGCTCTCAATAGAGCAGGAGAATCCGCAGGGAATTGTGCAGCTTTGGACACCCGGGAAGCTGCAGAGCTCCGAGTCACCGCTCCCGTGGGACTGATTCCTGCTACCACACTGCTCTCAAAGGGCACTGCTGAAGCTGCCTGGTGAATTTTGGATACATTCAGGATCCCTCTTGTTGTCCCTGCCCAGCCCCTTGCACAGAAATCCCTTCACAAGGACACGAGAAACTCCTTCAGAACAGGCCCGGCATGGCAGGCGAGGCTGCTCTGGGGGTTTGACACAACAGAGATCTCCTGGCCTTGCACAGACCTGCTGATGGTGAACTTGAGGTTTTTTCAGCCTCACACCCCGCCACGTGAAGGAAAATCGAATCGCTGTCCTAAGCCACTCCACAGGAGAATCCAGACCTTCTCCAAGCAGGAAAAGCCTGCACAGAAAACTTCTGTACAGCTTCTTCTTTCTGCTGCCCACTCTTCCCTTCCCTAATCCCATTTCTTACTCTCCTGGAGAGAAAGATCAGGCTGAAGGCAACAGAAGCCCAGCCTGCCTACCACTGATGTGCCTATCCCACAGCTATAAATGATTTTAAACATTGTTTACCAGGTTAAACCATGAGAGGTGTCCACAGCCACATCTCCCACCCACGATGGCCAGGAGCACACGCTCCTGAGGAGAGCCTGGTCATGGAAATTAATTCCTCAGTTAATTCCTTCCCAAAGTTTCATGGAAGCTCGCAGTGTGTGTCCATTGCAGCCTGGCCCTTCTGCTGCTCCTGCTCTCAGGAAATCAGAGCTGCCTCAGAGCAGCAGAGCTGTTACATCCCAAGGAGCAGAACCACGAAAGGCCTCTGCCTGTGCAGTCTTTATAAATACAGTATCCACGCTCGAGAAGCTGGAGTGTAATTAAAAGTACATTTTATCACACCTCCCACCGTGGTGCCATCGCAGGAACACAGCGTTTCCTGCGGAGAAGGATTTGGGGTTAGTCATGAACTGCTCTGCCTGATAAGGGACCACCAGGTGTGGAGAAAGGCTGGGGATGTCATTTGTGATTTGATAACGGACACAGAGTGTGAACTAAACTCTGCTTTCTGTATCTTCCTCCGCAAATTTGTGCCCAACCTGCCCCAGCACCGAAACCACAAGGAACAACAGACCAAGCTGGATTTCACAGAATTTGGTTTCACAGAATCCCAGCAGGGGATGGGAGGGACCTTAAAGTTGATCCAGTTCCAATCCCTCTGCCATGGGCAGGGACACCTCCCACTATCCCAGGGTGCTCCAAGCCCCGTCCAACCTGGCCTTGGACACTTCCAGGGATCAGGAACCCACAGCTTCTCTGGGAACCTACGGCACGGCCTCACAGGGAATGATTTCTTCCTTCTGTTTTACCCCTGGCAGGCTGCAGGCAGAGCCAAAGCTGGTTTTATTTCCCTCCACACCAGCAACTTAAACTCATTTTTCACTCCTGTCAAAACCTTGCTGACAGTGTTTACAAGCCCTGAACAAATGCACGGCTCTTAAGCATGAACAAATAATTCTGCAGCGGGGATCTGCTGCAGTTTTTGACAGCTGAAATGCAGTTTTTGGGGAGGCAGAGCAGCCCCCAGGGAAGGGGAGAGGGATTTGCTCAGCACTGCCTGCCTCCCGTTCCCAGCCAGCTGCCCGGGACTGCAGCAACCCAGAACTGCTCCCAACAAAAGATCCTTGTGGGAAACAGCAGCCTGGGCAAAGGTCTGCAGGGCTGGCCTGGGCCTTCGCTGCGTGGGGAGAGGGATTCACTCTGGGAATCAGGGAAAAGCAGCCAACAGAACCAGCACAAAGAAGGCTGCAATCACAAAAACATCAGTGGTAACGCTGGACAAACACATCAGTGGGGAGGGGGGAAACGTGCAGCACAGAGAAGAGGAACCTCTCCAAAGCCAGATACCTCTAGGAAGCAATAAAAAAGGGAAATACGATGATAAACCTTAAACTTCCAATTTCTGAGACTGCCCCTCATTTCTTTGAGACAGCCTTGGAGCCACCAGAGACACAACACCAGGAACACAAAGAACTGGATTAGCCAAAACACCAAATTCTAGCGAGCTGCTCTGTGTCACTGGGACGGGCACTGCTCTCCCTGTGCCCACAGGGCCTCAGTCCTAGAGCCAGCCCCAGTTCAGCCTCCTGCAGGGACACGGAGCCTTCCAGTGACACCTGCGGGGACATTTCGCTCTGGGAGGGGATGGCACCCACTGTCGGTCTCTAAAGTCCCACCCAACCCAAAGCATTCTCCTTTCCCTCTTCGTTCTCCAGTTGTGCCAGTCCCTGAGTTCCCAGCAGCACCCTGAGACCCCTCAGAGGTAAAAGAAGAACAGCAGCACAGGAAAAAGCCTTGGAAATGTGATGCCATCCTGCCAAAGTGAAACCAGGATGTCTCGGGCTGTGCCAGAGGGGTGTCTGGGTTTCCAAGGCTCAGATCAAACCTCATTCCCTGTGCCATGCGGGCACGTTCCTGGGATCTGAGCTGCACTGCCATCTCCCCCATGTTGCAGGTGTATCTGCTTATGTTTTCCCCTTTCTTTAGATGCACTTTTATTAGCAATGAAAAGAGATTTGAAGATGGGCACGTCCTGGGCACTTTGGCAGGATGGCATCACATTTCCAAGGCTTTTTCCTGTGCTGCTGTTCTTATTTTACCTCTGAGGGGTCTCAGGGTGCTGCTGGGAACTCAGGGACTGGCACAACTGGAGAACAAAGAGGGACAGGAGAACGATTTGGGTTGGATGGGACTTTAAAGACCGATTTATTCCAACCCCTGCCATGGAAGGGAGAGGGGAAGCTCCGTAGAACTCAGCTAAAACTGGGAAGAAATCCCGTTTTTCCAGAGCTCCAGCAGTCTCTGTACCACACTCGTTTTTAGCTCCACTCTGATCAAACTGCTTCCTCCCAAACAGCAGCTCCACACTCCTTTCTGCACATTACCAAATCCTTATCTCCTGTGCCACTGAGGGATCCAGGGAACGTTCTCCAGGCCTGCGAAGGCAACTGCGGGCACAGCTCAGGGAAGGGCCCCGCGGAACGTCACACTCCCGTACAACTGTTGTCACAGGCGCAGATAAAGTAATTACTGCGGCTCCTTTAGAAACAGGTAATCTGAAAAGCACAGGATTACATTGCTGCGAGTGCTGCTGGCTACGAGTTAATTATCAAACCCTGAATTCCCGTGCAAGGGAATCTCCAGCAAACAGAAGCGCTACAAACCTCCTGCATTAACGACAGCCCCTCGCGCACAGACGTTTATTTACACTGCTTTTACAGCCCCGCCCGCTGACAAGCTGCAGTTTTATGGGATTTAGTGCCTTGTGCATTCAGGTGTTTTGTCCCAGCATTGTGGCACAGACAAATATAAAAAACTGCTGCGAAATTCAGCTGAATAAACTCACTGCTGTTTTGAAGAAAACACCACCAAAACACAGCAGCAGATGCTTCAGAATCATTAAGGCTGCAAAAGATCCCGGAGTCCAAAAGACCCTGAAGATAAAACCTCAGAGCAAAGGGCAGAGAACAGAGATGTTGAGCCTGTAGAAAGCACTGATTTAAGTCAATATTTTTTTTTTAACTTCCTGCAGAAGTCCCAAACCCAGTTATCCTCTGCTCCTGAGAAAGTGCTCTGTGTTTATCTCCCACCTATGGGATGCAGCGGGGTTAAATTTCATTACGAGGGTCTGGCAGCCAGGCCCAGGCAGCTCCGAACAAACGAGAAGCAGAAGTTGGACATCTTGAAGGAGTTTTTTTTTGCCGACCCTGCAATAGCAGGGCAGGAAGAAGGAGCCCATCCAGTGCTTTTAAATCCCATTTCACTCATGACTGTTCATCACCTCCAATTCTTCTGGTGCGAGTGCTAATGTGAGAACCTTGTAGGATTGCAGCGGGAAGGTCAAAAGAAGCTTCAGAGACCCCGAGCAGACAAAGGGGAGGCTGCGCCGGGGAACACAGCGTGTCATTATCCCGTGTCCCAGTAAAGCCGTGTGATTCCTTTGGACAGCTCAGCCCCGCAGCCACATCATTACCGACGGCAACACAGGACAGGGCAGAGCCAGGAGCAGCTCCCGCAAATTGGAGTTGGGTTGTTTACAAGGGAGTTCCCCACAAAACTGGAGTGCGGCAGCCATGGGAAGGGGGTGATTATGGCTGAGTCACGGGATAATCACCGCCAAAATCCAGCCTTTGTTTAGGGAAACTTGGAAACTGCCTCATGCTCCTCAGCTCATCAAATGTAATAAACCAGCGGGAGATAGGCACCGGCATGCCTGGCCCAAGTTTAATAGGAAAAAAAAAATTAAATAAAAATATTACCAAAAAATCTTATCCCGGCCTTCAACAGTTTTAATAAGTTGCTAAGATGCATATAAGTTCCTAAAGTCCTCATATGAGCCATATCAGGACTTTAGGAAAAATCCTCCGTGCCCTGTAACCTGCACCCAAGGTAGTGTTAAGCAAATATTTGTAATAAATTAATAAAAGCTCTTTGCAAGCTGCCACCAAACATGACTCGACACTCCCACCCTCCCCACTAAAAACGTGACCAGCCTCGATATCCCGAGGCTCCCAAAGCAGGGGGTCCCACCCTGCTTCTCCTCTCCCCACTTCCAACTCTTATTCCTTCACCTCCCCTTCAGCACACGGATCTCAGGGTACCATCAAACACCCATTAATAAACCCCACAGGTCCTGGAGGGCACTGCCAGCACCCAGCAGGCATTGGCAGGACTCACTCCTGAGGCCAAGCACCCCAAGAGCTTCGAAACAAAATCCAGCACACGAAATTTGAGTTGATTTTCAAGGCTCTCCCTCAGGTCTTTAAGTAACACGAGAAGAACCCATATTTCTCCACCTATACCTGTATTTCCCCTTCTCTCACCTTGCCTTCTTCTTTTACCCTGAATTCTCAGCTCTTTATTCTGGCTCTTTGGGGTTTTTTTTTTAGTCCCCAGAAGACGGGAGACACTTCCAGAGCTGATAAGAACATCAGTATGGAGGAGGGATCTTGGGCAGGAGGGAAAAGAGTAAGAAAAACAAAGCTCACAAATAAAGCAGATTTGAAATCCCAACCAAGAACACGCTGTAACAAAGCAGAATAATTCCACACAGCTCGGGCCTGGCAGCCGCTCTGAGAAGGTGACACAAGAGCGTGCTCTAATACACACCATCACCCTTTTAAAAATACATTTTATGTTTTTATGGTGCTCGGGACGTTTCCTTTGTCATTTCTCACCTCCTACTGCTGCCGAGGCCTCTCAGCACCGGGCAGAGACTCTGCCAAAGTTCCGGCAGCTCAGACAAGGAGTTCCAGGAGGGATTTAAGGCCATAATAAGATCTAAGCTGTCGGAAAGTCCGGGCAAACTTCTGTGGCATGTTTTTCCTTTCTCTTCCCTATAAACACCTCGTGAAAGCTCTCCTGAATGTCCTCCTGGAGGCTGCCAAGTGAAAATAATGCATTATCTCAGCGGCTGCACATGACTCCGGGGAAGATTCCTTCACCACAGCTCCCAGGAACTGTCCACCAGGCCTGCGACTACGGGAAAGCTTTCCCATGTAGGGTGAGGATTATTTTGTTTCACAACTGCCTTGTGACTTCGGGGCACTCTTGTGGAGAGGGAAACGTGGGTGTTTGGAGCGGTGCCGTGGGTGTCCTGCTCTCCAGACGGAGCAGGGATTTCCTGGCACTGGAATTGCACCCTGGGCTTCAAGGGGAGTCCCACTGAGGGTCCCAGTGAGGTCTCTGCTGGGGAGGGTGAGCTCAGGGTGACTCTGGCAGCAAACCAGGGCTGTCTCCCTGGTTCCCAGAGCTGGAAATCCATCCCAGTTAGGCTGACAGCCTTCCTGAAGGATTGCTCTCACGGACATGGCAGGCTGAAAAAAGGGAAATAAATCCCTGGGATGGCACAAACCCACCAGGGACAGCACCGCTTCCATCACCTGCTGCCAAACGCTGTGGGAACCCAAAGTGCAGAGAATATTTCTCTGCCTGTTTTGAAGGGTTCTACCCCCCTGGACAACACTGGTTCTGACCTTCGTCCATGGAGAAAATCACCGACCCTCTGGGAAGAATTAGAATCAACACCTGGTGTGAACTAGATGATAAAGTAGTTTGTAAGATTGTCACAGGGTGAAAAATTTAGAGGTTTTGGGTTTGTTAATGTAGTAAATAGATAAAAGCTAAAAACTTCAAAATGGAGGATTGTTGTTGTTCTCCAGGCCTTCTTCTTCTTCTTCTACTACTCCGTATTCTGCAGTAAAAGTAAATTAGGGTGAATGGGTAAAAAATTCCGCAGTTCCTGTACACGCAAGAGGGTGATTTATTGAACATTGGTAGAAAAGTAAAAATATCTTTCATTTTAAGCTTCCATGGGGTGATTTACCTTTAAAAGGGCTGTGTAATCTTGATAACGGGGGCATTTTTCTGCATTCTTTACTGGGTGCTGTGTCTAGCACTCTGTTCCTCTGATAAGACTTAATAAAACAACTACCTAGAACCAAAGAATCTGAAGACTCCTCTCACCTTTTCAACCTTCTGGCCAGGACTATAAGTCTCCCTCATCAGGGGAGATTCCATAAATCACACTAAAGTGATAAAAGGCCAACACGTGAACCCCACCAGGATATTCCCATCTCCTCTCACTGCAGCACTCGGGCAAATCACCCATTTTTGGGAAAAAAACTGTTCCATCCTGTAAAGCAACACCGAACTATGCAATTAAATGTGCACTGGCTGAGCTCACCTCTTAGAATGGAACCTGCACAAGGCTCAAAACACGGGTGCTGAACATCCTCTCTCATAAAAGGCCTTTATTTACTTTCTGATTCCATGAGTAAATGCTGCCTATAAATAGCCCTCCCTGCCCAGCTGTAACTGCTGTTATCACCTCAGTCATTGGAAAAGGCCCTGATAAGACCAAGTGATAATAGATCAGGATTACCCTCCTGTGGAAGGGAACCCGCTGGAATTCATTACTGCACGATTTTCATTCCCTTGCGCAGCTCTCCAGCCTGAAGCAGCGAAAACAATGGAGTGGCCATGCCCTCCTCACCTTGTCTTTGGGTTTATCTCCCTCTCCCACCACATCCTTTCAGAACCAGCCTCAAAACTGAGAGCCAAAGTCACCCAAACTCAAAACTGAGAGCTCGGGTTGCCCTAATCTCTGTCCCAACACTAAACACCTTTACTGAAACTACTAAAGATGAAAGGAAAAAGGAGATAAAGCTTATCTGCTCCCAGGAGTCAGGAAGACAGGTGGAATACACACCTAGGGCACAGCAAAGCCTCCCAACAGTGTCCTACACATCCATTATCTCTGTTTTAAGAGCTTTATGGCCTTTGCAAAAGTAAATATATTCAAGTGCAGCTTTTATGTGCAGTGTCGAGATTGTGACCTCAAAAGAAATAAACTTTTCTTCAAGGGCTCCGATGCCACCGGAGGGAACGCACAGAATTCCTACAGTTCTCCTACAGATCCATTATCTACATTTGGAAATCTAAATTTCCAGAGTTTTATTACCTCTGAAAATGGAAATATACTGAAGAGTAGCTTTCACGTGCAGTGTCAGGGTTGTAAGAACACGAGGATTAACCAAGGGCAAGAAATAAACTGCTCTTCAAGGGCTCCGATGGCACTTGAGGAACACACAACACTCCCAGGAGTGCTCCTATGGATCCATTCCCTTATCTGCATTTGAGGGGTTTGATTGCCTTTGCAAGTGTAAATATATTTAACGTGCAGTGCCAAGGCTGTAACAACACAAATGTTAACAAAGGGTAAGAAATAAACTGCTCTTCAAGGGCTCCGGTGGCACCTGAGGAACACACAGCACCCCTGTAGTGCTCCTACAGATCCATCCCCTTATCTGCATTTCAGGGTTTTTATTACCTTCACAAAGGTAAATCCATTTCATGTGCAGTGTCACGACTGCAACAACGCAGATGTGAACAGAGGGTAAGAAACAAACTGTTCTTCAGGGCCTCTGGGGACACCTGAACACACAAGGAACAGGAGAATGTCCCCCCTGCCCAGGCTGCTTTAATCACCTCTGCTACAATGGGCAGGTTGATAAAGGTTAGGGTTCCCAGTTAATTGTGGTTAATTACCATTAAACCACAGCACTCTGCCATTGAGAGGGAAGTCAATTAATAAAGGTGGCAGCTGAGACATCAGATTCAAGGTGAGGCTTTTTTAAATATTTATATAAAGGCAGAGTCTTCTATTCACACAAATCAAACAGTTGCTTTTCTGCCTCAGTTGCACAAATTTCCAAGAATTGGAGTTGTTCAGTACTTGAATTTTCAGTAGTGGGGGATGTGAACAGCCAGGGCAGGGGCAGCCCTGGGGTATTTGTGGAGGGGAAGGGATGGACAGCAGGAGAGTTCCAGTACAGACTTGGTTTTCATGGAATCCCAGAATGGTTTGGGTTGGGAGGGACCTCAGAGTTGATCCAGTTCCAATCCCTTTGCCATGGGCAGGGACACCTTCCACTATCCCAGGCTGTTCCAACCTGGCCTTGGACACTTCCAGGGAAGCAGAGGCAGCCATGGCTGCTCTGGGCACCCTGTGCCAGGGCCTGCCCATCCTCATGGTGGAGAATTCCTTCCCAAAATCCCATCTAAACTGCCCCTCTTTTAGTTCAAAACCATTCCCCCTTGTCCTGATCCTTGTAAATAATCCCTCTGCATCTTCCCTGCAGCTCCTTCAGGCACGGCAAGGCCACAATTAGGTCACTCCAGAGCTTCATTCTCCAGGATGAACAATCCCAACTCTCCCAGCCTTTCCCCACTGCAAAAGGCCAGGGAGAAGGGCCAGAGTGACTGAGGCAGTGACCTCATTTCCCTGCCTTCCCCTGCCCTGCAATTTCAGGAGAATGGAGCTGAGTCATGGACCCAAACCCCCCCTAACCCACAGCTCACCACGGGGAATAAATCCCTGCCCCCAGGCCCGGAGCTGTATCTCATTGGGAATTTTATAGGAGAAAGATCAAACTGTAATTAATGCTCCACTGAAGGCTGGGAAAAGGAAAACAGGGGGACACCTCTTTCAGGGCTGAAACAAATCCAGAGCAGCTCGGTGCCTCCACAGCCCCACGTGAGGCTCCCACCCTCTCCTACGTTAAATAATAGGTGAAAAAACCAGAGAATTCCTCCCAGCCACCAACACTGAGCAGGGAAGAGCCCTCCTGCATCGCAGATCAAGAGAGAAGGATCTCCTACCCCAAAGGGAGAGGGGAAGGAAGGTAAAGGGGTTTATTTGCAGATCCATCCCCACAGGAGCCCTTCCCGAGGGCACCCAGCCCCGTGCAGCCTCTCTGCACGTGGGACAACATTCCCAGGGTCACTTTGTCCCCGGAACAAGGAAAGCTGCTCTCCCACTGACAGCCAGCAGCTCCATGCCGGGTGGAGAATACAGATTAGTGGGAACACATTTTCCAGGGCATTAAGGAATTTTTCACTGCTCTGCGCTCCCCGTTTCTCCTTTTCTTGAAAGAAAATAATAAAAAAGAGAGAGAAAAAGAAATTGCAGAAAGAACCAAAGGTGAGGTGATTCTGGCATAGTCATTTAGGGGAAAATTTAATAGAAGAGTTGGGAAAAGATTCCAGACTGCCCAGTGCTTCAGCATGTGGCCAATGCCTTATGGAAGAATTTAGAGAGGGAAATAAAGATTTCTTTCCTGCCTGCGAGAGGGGGATTTTCTTGTAGGAGTTTTAATGACAACAGTTTGAAGTATTAAATACTGATATTAAAATACCCCCGTTGAGATTCAATATTAATGCACCCCCTGCCAATCCATGGAATTCTGTACATTCACACCAATGCCTGGTTTTTTCTTTAACCAGATTTGACTCGTCAGGGTCAAATTCTGTGACTGAACTGACGTGGGCCTGTTCAATTTAAATTCTGTTCTCTGCATCAGAGGGAGCTTCATTTAAAAAATAAATAAACAAATGAAAATGGCAGAGTTGTATTTCCTCCCCTCAGAGACAAATTTTACCTGTGAGAATCCACAGGCAGGAGGAGATTTTCCAGCAGAATCACCGATCTGGAATCAGTCCTGAGGCAGGATCCCTTTGATCTCGGATTCCAGCCTGAGTCACTGCATTGAAGGGAAAGGGGGAAGCAGCCCTGCTGTAAATCATCACTTCCTTCATCACTCCCTGGCTGGATGAGCCACTGCAAATTGACAACTTCCCCTGCCCACATGAAGAGGAGCGAGTTCATTGCTCCTCTCTTTGGTCCTGGGATCTCGGAGCTGTCACGTTTTCCAGCCCTTTTCCGAGTGCTGATGTCTGTGCACACTCACAGGGCCCCCAAACCTTTCCCAGCAAATAAACCCAGGCACCCCTGAGTGCCCACAGCCACAGAATACAGAGCTTTGGGTGAAGTTTACCTGCTCCCAAAACCCTTAAGTTGGGGAAATTTTAAATGGTTTATCCACAGAACCAAGAGATTTGGGGAGTTCCGTGGAACTGAGGTGCGGGCTGTAACACCAAGCCTTGGTTTTGACTGGATTTCAGTGCAAATTCAGAATAAATGAGCATCAGATTGAAGACTAAACCCAGCAGCAGTGCAAGGCTCTGATCACACACAGGGGAATTCCACCTCCAAAGCAAGGAACGGTGCTGCTTTCCAGGCAGAAAAAGCCAAAAAAGGGCCACCTGAACTCATCTCCAGCAGGAAGGAGCAGCGTGGGCACCAAGAGCCGACGTGACTCGGTGCAGCCCCAAACTCCGCTTGGAAAGGGATCCAAATGACCAAGGTTTTGGGGAAGTGGGACACAGGGAGCCCAGCAGAACCCAGCGGAGCCAGGGAGTCACATGGAGAGGAGTGGACGGACGCAGGAACAAAGGGCTGCGGGACTCTCCGCCTGCGATTTCAGGCGGTGACGCGGCGCTGGCCGCTGGCCTGCGTCCCTAACGAGCAGGACACTTCGTTAGCGGGCACAGAGCTCCATTCTCTGCCAGCCCTCCCTTCCTGAAGGAGACCCAGAGCCACAGCTGATGTCATTCCTGCACATGGACCAGCAGCACTCGCAGAGACCCACACGGGAGAGGCTCCCACTCGCTCCAAGCCCTTTAAAGCACGGCTGAGTATTTAATTTTTGAAAGGTTTTTGAAACAAAGCGCCTTGGTAACCCCGTGGTGGTAAAAATGTGTGTGTCCCCCCCCCCCAGCTACCACTTCCGCGCACAGCACCCAGAAA